>JAZGTJ010001477.1:25090-55676 GCA_036877575.1 Botia almorhae | reverse complement strand
ACAGTAGAAACCCAATATAATAAGGATTCAGAGAGGGTGGAGTTTAAGATCAGTTATAATGTTTAAGTTATATCAGAAAAGTTTACAATTCATCTCAACCTCTACGAATCCTCCTACCCAGAATGCAATGTGTGATGATTCCAAATAAACACTAATTGATATTGTTTTGCACAAGAATGGCTGTAATGTAAGTAATAAATGTCAGCTATCTAATATCATGAATAAGCCTTAAAATGCTGAATAATGGCAGACCCAGAACCAGTGAAATATTTGATGAGCAGTCACTTATTTGCATGTTGGGTTGAGGATTCTTTCAGTTCTTGCTTTATCACATCTATCCTTGACATTGTTTAGCCTACAGATCATAGCATACAGTTAACCTGCTCATTTTCTAACTGAACGATACCTTATGAAGCTGTTTCTACTGGGTGTACACCTGCATCTTCTAGTTTAAGGGGGACTAGTTTTGCTTAACCGATGAATGGTTAATGCTGTGCCTTTCTTAACTTGTGACTGAACAGAAGTTACCAATGTTAATATATGTCTTGCACTGTACATAATATCATAATATTATAATCTTTATCTTCTTTGTATGATGCAAAAAACAAACCAAGATTTGTTGATTTGTCTTATGTTATGTATTGTACAAATGACTTTGTCTCAATATTTGATACAGATATGCCAAAACAGTTCTCAGTAAATCTCCACACACTTCGAGAGCACGTACTGATATAAAATAAATATTTTTTATTTAATTTTTTTGGAGTTGTAAATCTGTTTACCAGAGTGCATGGTGATTAGAAAGTGATGGAACACATGTTATGGGTTGGTAAGTGTGTGGTCATGGTGTGGTAAAGTGGCTTTCATTGCTCGGGTTCGAACATGTTATATGTTCCATCGTCTTGAAGGTTTTAAGTGCTGCTTGTTACTACATGGGTTAATGAATTAGTTCAGTGGATTTCTTCACTGTTCTGTATAAAGAAATATAATTCTGTTAGTTCTCTTCGTGGTTATTTACAGAGGTCATCAAAACTGCTTCTCATTGGCACTAACTGTTTTTTTTGTTGACTTTATTTACTTTGTACCTGCATGATTCAGCTTCTCAAATGTAGTCGCTGACGGTGTTTCATAACTTGCATTCAGTTTGGCTACAGTTTTGCCTGTGAAAAGCCGACCGCACACTCAAACCCCGCCCTGCATCCTGCATCACATTAACTTCCTGTTCACCTGGACGTGTCACATCACTGAAGTGAATAAGTTATTAATAGAATTTCATGTTGATTTCAATTCAGATTTATTCCTTTAAGCATTGCTTACAGCTTTAAAAAAGTCAGTAAATTTTAAACATCATCATATAGTTTTAAATTGTCTGAAAAAATGAGCCAAGGGCCTCAGGCAGCTACAGTGATTGTGTGTGTGTGTGTTTGTTTGTGTGGTTATATGTTATGTATGGTAGATATACAAGCATGTGTGTGTATGTGTCTTGGGGCGTAAGAGATTTTATTATAAGCCGCTATCTGACACAAAACATGTGTGTGATGTTCTCAATCACGTCAATCTTTCATCTTTGTTTATGGAGATTTTTATGATGGTTATTGACAAGCACATGGTTGTATGTCAGAATAGGGCCCAGAAAAGACCTGATACATCATCATGAGTAAAAACATGGAAGCGTTTTCAGTGAATAGAAGTGAAACAAGTGCATTCTGGGAAATCCAGCTGTACCCTGTAAACGGACAATATTGTCTTTGTTTTGTTTTCTTCATTGGTGAAAAGATGTGTTTTTATCATCTGAAGGTGATTGTATGTGAAATCATTGCACAGATTATATGTTTTGTGACAACATGTCATAATTGTAGAAAGTTTAAGATTTTTGTGTGTGATAATGATGAAGTAACAGATTTAAGTCTGTGGCTCTATAATTAATATTGTAAATAGTCTGTGAGAAGTAACAGCCTCTGATGACTGATTTCTTATAGTGGCCTACAGTTTACTTTCCTATAGATTCCTGAGGTGAACAATAAACATGGAAGAGAACAGAGTTTCTGTTTCTTATATAAGCCTCAGAAGTCATTCTTGTGTGCCTGTAAAAAACAACAGAACACAACAGTTACAGAAAACTAAACTATACAGGATTTAACTGTCTTAGTACAGACGTCAACTCTAATGAATCTAATGAAAATGTGTAGGTTACATTTCAGCCCAAAATGTCCACTAGCTGAACAAATCCTTCCGTTGATCTTACAAAAGAGCACAAATGCAACTCTTATGTAAATATTGTACGAATATATTTCACTGCTTGATGTGTACTGTAAGCAAACACGCTTTCATAACGTGGTCCACATAGGCCTGCGGTCACTATGTGTTCTTGGATCAACATCATTGTTAGTCCAGGAACATTTCATTCAACCAATCAGATTGTAGGATTAGGTTAAGATGTGTCAGTGTTAGATTTAGGTGTAGGACTGGCTTGTATACCATTCTTAGCCTTATTAATTCTTGATTTTAGGGATTAGATAAGATTTGGGTTATGGATAGGGTTTTAGGTTAGGACTGTTTTCATTAACAGACCTGGTGAAAAAAGACGCTGATCCAGGAACACGCAAACACTTACTTGGCAAAATCACACAGATTATACATAGAGAGAGAGAGAGAGTGTAGAAATATCTAACACTAAATTGTATATTGTGTTCCTTGTTCTACTATTTGAATTACATCATATGTTTTTCTCCCCTCTCTCTCTCTCTCTCTCTCTCTCTCTCCTCCGTTACTTTTAGCCTCAAGTGCTCAGGACAGAAGAAAGGAAACTGATACATGAAACATGTACATGAGAAGAGATGAGAAAGCTCATGCTGGGTCAGAAGCTCCAACGCTGCTGCTTTATTTCCTAAAGGAAAAGATGAGGGTTATGTTTCAAGTGCCTTTGTCATGCTGACCGTCATAACTCTGTATGATGGACTTCTAAACCAAACCTTGCCGACTAACCTTATAGAGTCTCATGTTTACATCCCTCACTAACGTCGTGCATTTCCAGTTACACTGTGACTGACTGAAGTTATGATACTCATGTGAACAGTTAAGAAGCTTTGTGTTTTATTTGTTTGAAAAATGACACAAATGTCTATATGCTTACAGTAAATATATATTTATGGATTTTTATGAGCTGTGCAGCGCTCCCTGTGGGCCAGTGATGTCATTCATCTGTCAGAAATCCTCCAGCCGAATCATGTGCATATCAACCTCATAAAGTTATAATGTCGTTATTGTGCTTATAAATAATTATGTTTGTAGTTATTTGATATTAAATTAGACTAATTTTACAATCTAGTCGTTTATTTTTGGCAGTGTGTATTTTGAATAAACATTTTTGTTTTTAATCAGCCATGGTGTTGTTTATTATTGTTTTAGATATATTTTTCTGGACTTCTATATTTGTACATCCCACTGTGACACCGGAAGTTGTCATGCTGTCGTTAGCGTGAGTTGGCACGCATACCGGAAGCAGATGGGAGTGGAATTGTGGAATTAGGAAACAGAAGTTTTGACAGATTCTCGCAGACGTTTTGTAATAAAAATAGTTTTTGCTTCAGACTCTGTAAGTTTGAACTCTTTTATTGATGCATTTTGTATCTTCAATCATAATGAA
Source organism: Botia almorhae (assembly GCA_036877575.1). Taxonomy (NCBI): domain Eukaryota; kingdom Metazoa; phylum Chordata; class Actinopteri; order Cypriniformes; family Botiidae; genus Botia; species Botia almorhae. Next base: position 52,030 of record JAZGTJ010001477.1, on the reverse strand, counting down.
CTCTCCTAACAGCTCAATAAAGTGCGCGTGTACTGCACTGAACTTGACATCGAATTAGCTTGTGTTATCGCTCTCTTGTGTACTTATGTAATTCATTCTTTATGTTTTTGTTTACGAATGTAATTTCTATCTTTATATATATTTATTGATTGTCTTTATCCAGTAGTTCAGCAGTCAGCATACGTCTCTTATGTTTTCCTGAATGAAATAATCGGTCATAATGAATATATTATATTGATAAGATCTGTTGATCAATACTCATGTCACGCCTGCTTTACAAACACACTTTTATGTCCGTGTATCTAGCTGCTGGACTTCGTAATTATATCAATATTAACTTCTTTAATTTTTACATCTGCAATATGAAGTATTCATCTTAATCTGCTGTAATTCTTACATTTGTCCCTTTGCGGGAATGACGAAAGAATGTAGAGACCTAGAAAAGGAAGTGTCGTTTTATAAAAACAAATCATGTCGCAGGATTTGCACAGGCCTCACACATGGAGTTGTGTTGTGTTTGCCGGTTCTCTGCTGCAGACAGGAGATGGTGCTATTGAGTCATCTTACCAACATCACATGTAACCCAACCACACATGATAGTTGAAGAATTTAGGTTCACTTGAGTAAACTGCATTTCCCCAAACATCGTGCAGATCACATTTAAAGTTCTGTTGATAAGGTGTGTGGATTGATCAGGTTTTGTCATTAATCACTGTGATTGATCAGCACTGATGTGTCCTCACAGGTTAGCGGGCTGCTGTCATGAGTCTTCAGTGGACGGCTGTGGCTACATTTCTGTATGCTGAAGTATTTGCTGTTTTACTGCTGTGTGTTCCATTCATCTCCCCGAAACGGTGAGGGACTTTGTTTCTCGCCCATTTCAACTGTTTTTGCCTCAGCAGCTCGGTCACATTAAAACAATGAAATCTTTAAGAGACTTCATAGAAACAGATCTCTGTAGTCTCACGTCTTATTTTTATTAGATTTCCGGCCGGCCTCATTCCAGGAACGCTCTCAGAACATTTATCAAGTCAAGTTCTGTGTAGCTGTTGAGCAACCGTGTTGTTTTCCTTGAGCGCTAAATGACTCTGAATGTGCAGTTGTTGAGTTTGATGTCACTTCTACAAAACCAGTATATTCTGCCTGACTCTGCCTGACTCTGACTCATTCATGTGTTACTCTGAGATTCACATGATCTTGCAGTTGATTTAAAGATTGGCATGTTGTGTAAAGATGGAGAACCTTGTAAACAACTTTTTCTTAGAAAACGAAGCAACTCTGAGAATGTGTGTGTTTGTGAACAGAGCCTGTAAAGACTCGTTTACAGAGGAATGATGCTGGATTTTTATGCCTGCTGATGCCCTTTATCACTGTATGGAAAAACTCATGATGTTGTTCTTTGGGGTTGTTGAGAAAGATTTGTCTTCTTTTTTGTTCCTCTGTTTAACGTGGTGTTGCTACAGCGTTACATGATCATGATATTTTTTCTAGATGGAGCAAGTTTTTCAAATCGCGGCTGGTCACTGTCATAACCATATATGGAAACACAGCCTTCATCGTTATCATTTGTATCCTCGTCTTCCTCCTCGCAGGTGAGTTTAAAACACCTCATTGGTCTATTTCAGAAGTCACATTTCAAATGATGTTAGATCCAGCTGAAGTGCCAGCACATGGTATAAAAAAGCGTGTTAAATGCTAATTCTTTTTTTAATTGAGCTGGAATCCTGAAACCGCGAGGTGATCGTTTAATATTTTAGTTTCCCAGAGGTGAACTAATGTAAATTTTAAATGTCTTTATCTCTGAATAATGGTCATTTTGGCAGCTTATTGGAGTACACTGGCATATCGTCTCAAAGCAGGGGAGCAGACATGACATTAAAACAGAGCCACAAAAATCTAATTTCATGGGGTTTGAAAATCAGATTGTATTTGAATGAATTACACATTAAATTGAACAGACCGAATCATGTTGTTTTATTCGTTCTGTGGGAGTTTTGTGTTGGTGAAATGAGAGGAATACATGACTGAATGTTTCTGTACAGATGCCTTCAGAGAAGTGAGAAAATACAGTGTGACAGAGAAGGTGGACCTGAGCAACAACCCTGTGGCCATTGAGCACATCCACATGAAGCTCTTCAGAGCTCAGAGGAACGAGTACATCGCCGGCTTCGCTCTGCTGCTGTGCTTGTGAGTGCTTCTCTCTTTTCAGCTGTTCAGATTCATCTGTTTGGGAATCAGATGGCACAGAAGCAGCAGTACAGAGCTGTAGTTCTCTGAAAGTGATCAGTTTCATTCAGTTTGATTTTCAGTCGATAGCACCAGCAGTTGCTTGGGCTGGACATGTAAACACATCACTTCAGCACTCATCAGGGTTCTGCAGTAGATCACATTTTGTCCCCAAAAGGTTTATAAGCACATGTAGGTGTACAGCAGCAGCTTGACTTCTGTTCACACCCCAAACTCCAGAAAACTGTTCTGCTATCACAGTAGCCAATCAGTGTCCAGCTGCTGATGTCATCAGTCATTCAAATCAGACACCCGCCCATTCACCCGTGGCTTCTCTGAACACCTGAAAACCACAAAGGCATTTAAATGTTTTGTTATGTAGGAACATGTGTTCTGTTTGAACAGATATTCTGATATATTATCAAAATTAAAAAGCAAAGTATGCCAGTCATGTTAGTAAAAAGATGTTCGTTTTAATTGGTCATAACTTGGGTATGTCAGTAGTCAGTTCTCAGTGGGTTCTTTAGGGAATGAGAGAGAGAGAGTGTATGGGCGAGTGTTAATAGCATCTTGAGTTAATGACCTCACTGACCCCAGGTCACACGTTTGACATGATCAGAGGCAGTCAGTGGGAGGGACTCTCTGCCAGTGACCAATCAGCTTTTTAATGCTGAAAGACATCATTGTCCTACCATCATTGTCCTGCACAGATTTGAGCTCCTACACTTGAATGGCAAAATAGAGCAAAATAATTAGTGTTTATAATTAGTTTCATAAATGTATAATTAGTGATATAAATCTCTCTGAGGGAGCACGTTATCTCATTCTGAAATGTGGTAGAATGTAAACTACTCGACAAACAGTCGCTCTTTTGCTATTTGCCTCCAGTTCTCATCACATAACTTTACTAGATTCACTGTCATGGTTATAGTTTATGCCCTCAACTTTTTGGACGCAGTGTTTTTATTTATAGATATGAAAGATGAATGTGTTGCGTATATAGTGCAGACTGATGTACAGTACGGTTTACTGAACAGAATGTGTTGGTATAATACAGTAGATGTGGAAAGAATCTCATGTTGATTCTGGCAGGGTGTCCCTCCACACTGTTTCCATTCACAAACCACGAGGATACTTCAATTCCTGCAACCTGATTGGTCGGTTCGTTGTTTTGTATGGTGTGTAACTAATGAGAGTCCCCCAGCTTGAGTTTCCAGTCTGCATAGTTTTTCCTTACAGGGGTTTTACTGCGCTTCTCTGAACGGCGGGTCATTTATACCCTGGCGGATGTCCACCGCCTCTGTTACTGTTAGAACTTCCCTTCACTGCAGGTTTGAGTGTCATTCTGGTGATCATGTGGACAGGTGTTGGACATGTGATGTGTGACTAATGACTGGTGTTATATTTAGTCCGTGTGCATGGCATTCAGATGGCTCAAAGGCCATGACTTCTGTTACAAAGCGCAGCTCTCGCACCCCTGCAGCAGGCGTGTGGAACTAAAGTGACCTATGACAGTTTGACGTAATGCACCTTTGCATTAGGAGAGTGAAGGATATGCTTGTGATGTCATCGTTTTGTAATGAATCATCATAACTGTTAAGCGCTTTTTTATTGCACAGTTAAGTTTTTAATCTGTTGGGAGAGGCTCACAAATGTCCAGGTCATATTTTGCCCCAAAACTTTATAAAAAATAAATTATATTTTACAGCTTATTTTTAATAGAAAAGTATTTCTATGTCTTGTTAATATTTGGCACGCTGTAATTAATAATGCTAGTTTTAATTGAATAATTCTTTCTGGGCAAGACTATTTAGATTATATTTTAGATGGTAAATAAAAATATTAATTCATAATAACATAAATTATTTAACTTGACAGTAGATGATTTTTTTCCCCCCTTATTTGGTTGTTATTTGTTTTCGGATATCTGAAATGTGCCACCGTTTGCACCAGCAGAAATTCCTTGTATAGCTCATATTTGACAGGAAAAAATGTTTTATATATTAGTACAGAACAGGTTAAAGTGAAGGGAGGTCATTTAAGGTCAGCTGGAAACCTCAGAGGGAGTTTTTGACTGAGGTATGTCCTGCATATATTAAAGTTGTGGCTCTCTGTGGCTGACCACACCAAACACATCTTGACAGCCATTAAAACCTTAAACTCTGACACACGTGGGCATGTGAATGTGACACGTGCGGCCTACTTCCTGTGGATTCAAGCTTGCACACTTAAAATGTCACAGCTTTGAATCTCTCCGTTTATCTGACCTTATTAAAAGTTAGTGTAATAGGAACGAATGCATTAAAGGAGAAACATAGCCAATAGTAACACATTGGTTTTGGGTTATTCTGTTTTTATTTGTGCTTATGGCGGAGTGAGTCATTCGTTTATGCTGATTTGTGATTAAAACACGTCACTGTTTCTCAGAAGTGTTTGTTTGTGAAGTGAGGCTGTGTAACTCAATCACTGACCTGTTTTGTGCATTTGGACCGGATTGTTCTGTTCTGAACAGGAGAAATGTTATTTCTGCAGTGCTTTCAGACATGTCATGTGTTTTTTTTATATATTTATATTTAAGTAGTTCACCTGCTCTGATATTCTTATAAACATAATAAACGTGTCTTCAGCAACATTCTTGAGGTTCCTGATTTGTCACATTTCCTGATATACTTCACACAAGATGTGCTTTTAGATGCTGTGCCAAAATCACAGCTGTGCTGTGTCTGTGCAGTGCAACATCACAGCACAGACTGTAACGAGCAGCCATTGCACAGAGTGTTTAGTGAATGCGCTTGTGTGTAATACAGTTGTTGTGTTTTCTTCCTCCAGGCTGTTGAGGCGTTTGGCCACTCTGTTGTCCCAGCAGGCCTCACTGATGGCTTCTAATGAAGCTTTCAAAAAACAGGCCGAGGGAGCAAATGACGCCGCAAAGAAGTACATGGAGGAGAACGAGAAACTGCAGGAGGTGAGAGAGATACAGACATGCAGCACAGAACTGCTTCATTGCAGCATTTCAGAGACGTCCAAAGATCCCCTTTAACTTGTACTTGGTTAATGACTGCTAACATGTTTGTGATTCAGCTGAAATCCCAACAGGCACTTTGTCGTAATGGACGAGGCTTTTAAAGGCTTTTATCATTTTGTTTTGAGGATTCACGTGACCTGCTCTGTGTCTCATTTAAATCCGGTCTTCTCAACTTGATGTACTGTATGTACATCTTCAGTTGTATTTGAACCTTCTTGAACTATATCTGCAGGAAACATAAAAAACTCTGACCCAGATCCAGAAGCTTGTTGTTCCAGAGGTGGAACACCACTGTTTTCTGTCTGCAGTGATGTGAAACACTCCCTCTGTTTGTGCTGATGTTCAGCTCAGAATGTCCACAGCCGTGTGCCGAATCCCTCGGGCAGTTTAGTGTTAAAATATTCGCTCAGTCACATTTTAATAGCTTTTGGAGCATGTCCTGGAACTCATTTCACATACGAGGAACTTTCTTGACCCTTGACAATCTTACCACAACCTCCCCCTGACGTGACGTGTTCATTTGTAAGCAGAATGAGAGGACATGAGGTTTACAAGCACACCGTTGTGTCTGGAATGCTGATGTAAAGCTGTTAGAAAACATGCAGAAGACCTTCACAGTCTTTTCGTTCCTAATAAACTGACCCCCACAGGCGGCGCTGTCAAAAACCGCCCTTTTGTTTTTAGTTTTGTCTCTTTTTGCCGTGTGTTTTGTGAAAATGTATTAATGCTCATAAATACATTTTTATCAGTTGTAAGTGCTGTTGAGGATGTTGTATCAGACTGTAAATGTTATTTGATAACTGATCTTAACTAATGTTAACAAACAGGAGCTTACTGTAAAGCGTTATTGCAGCAATCCGTGTGCAGTAAACCAGCACAGTGTCAGACGTACATGACAGTTTAAACAATAGCTGTGTGGTTATTTATTAACATTATTCAACTGTCTGTGCAGCATATGTGACATCAGGAAAGAAAAGTCATTTACGAGGAAGAGCGAGTGATTATATTTTGATTAAAGTTACACACACACACAGTGATCTATCACAATACCAGGAGCATGTGGTGAAGTGAATGAGGTCATGTGCAAACTTTCCCAACACCTGTCAAGATCTTTGACCATGAGAGGAACTGGGGAAGTGACAGAACATTCGAGATAACGCACATCCGTGTGTTGATGTGTTTGTGCAGAGACTGCAGGAAGCCGGCCTGGAGGTGCCTGAGGTGGGCAGGAAGATCAAGGCGGATGCGGAGGAGAAGAATCTCACTGAGGAGGTGCGACAGCTGAAGGAGGAACTGGACGCAACTAAAAAAGGTAATAAATGGCTGTGAATCACTCGTCCGCTGCTTAATACATGTTAAGTCATTTTATAATTATTTTTAAAACATAAAATGTTGATGTGATTTTTGTTCAAATGTTTTGGTGAGTGTTTGGTGAGTGTTTGGGCACCAGATACAACAGAGAAATGAGTGAAGTAAACCTTGTTTTCAGGCAAATGGGGTCACGTGTGATTGTTGTCTTTACACAAGTTAGAGGTCAGAGGTCTGGCTGTGTGCGGCTGCTGATACTCTTCTTCATCTGACTGCTGTGACGCTGCTCTGATTCACTGTGTGCTTGTGTGTGTGTGTGTGTGTGTGCAGCTCTTCAGAAGGCAGACAGTGATGTGAAGGCCATGAAGCAACAATCAGGGAACCTCACATCAGAGTATGACCGACTGCTGGAGGAACACGCCAAACTGCAGGTCAGCACTCGCACACATCACAGACACACACACACACACACACACACATCATGGTACTTTTTGCCTTAGACATAGAGTGCTTATGTGAATGCATAGACTCATCTTTTTGAGACTCTCTGTTTAAATACCTTGAATTCACTATATGTCTTTAGATAAATGAATAAACGTGGCAGGAATCCTGCTGGAATATTTTGCCGAGCAGCTCTGGACTCTGAGAGCAGCTGTTCAGCTCGGAGCGAGATCTGTCTGCCAGAACATTCTGGAAGAGGTTCGGTTTTCATGGCTGAAAACAGATAATGAAGAGAACAGCTGTGAAACCAGCAGAATTAATGCTACCGCGGCATCTGTTTTAACAGACTTCAAGCACTGCAAAAAACGAATTCTAGTTTTCATACTATTCCTCTCATGTAGTATGTGAGATTAGGATTAATGTTTTCTAAAGTAGAGTTTGTTAAAAATAGCATGTCAAAGGTCCCCAGATGGCATACTAATTCTGAAGTATGCATTGCGCGTACAAAAGCTTTACTGTGCATCGAGGCGCCTTATAATGTTGTAGTGTGTACTAGCATACTGAGTTACTTCTCTTGGAAGTATGTACTCGATCATTTGTCTTATATTTTGCTCAGAAGTTTGTGATTTGTGATTCAGTCTTCCTGGAAGGTCTGACATCAGTACCGAGGAATCACATTCATGTCATTAACCTGCTTCTTAAATGACACATTGAGAGTCTGTTTGAGAATATCACTGTGTCTAGAGCGAGTCGTAGAGTTACATCTCAGCACATTGAGATCTGTGAGACAGAATTATACACACTGTTCCAGTGCTGTTAGAAATACATCACAGAATATTACTCTGAATCTGTTATTAACATTATGCACTTATTATGCAGTCAATGGTAATGATATGTTTTACTAAAGCATTTGAATTTGGGAGTTTAGTTTAAATAATGATGCAGTTGAATTTGTAAATCAAACACGACACGACTTGTCGACTATTTAAATGTGATTAATCGAAGAGGACAGAAGTGATTTGTGAAATAAAATTCTCAACAGTTTCCACAGTTTGTGGTTCTGAGGTTTAATTGTGCTGTTGAACGCGATGCTTACGAGTTGTTACACGATTGAACGTGAATCTACTCGTCTATTTATTCTCTTGTGAGATATAATAAACTATACTGTAATCTATACTCTGACAGATGTCATAGATCTGCATTTATTTCCCTGAACTCGGTGCACCTGCTGTCAGACACTCCTCTGATAACATTACTGTGTGTGTGTGTGTGTGTGTGTGTGTGCTACATCTCAGCAACATAAATCCACAAACTCGCCGGATCTCACAGGATTGTGCAGATCTGTGGCTGTTGAATACTCAGACTCTTTCTCTCCTGTCTGTGTACACAGGCCAAATGTGACGCTCAGCAGGATAAAAAATCTGACTGAACGGAGTCCATAATGCACCTGCTGTCATCCCTGCGTCCTGATTGGCTGATAGCAGCTCCGCTATCACTTCATTGGCTGTTGAGTGTAAGCAGGATTTCCGTTCCTCACAAATTCCTTCATGTGTTTTTCTCAACGCTTTTCAAACACTGTACAATGTTTTCTTTTTCTTTTTGGTGTAACTTTGATGTTTGTTTTCAGAATTGTGGTCATAGAGAAACAGTAAATGGCCTTTCTAGATGAATGATCACTGACATTAGTGTATTTATATTTCTTGATGTGTTCATGTGTTAAACACAAGCAGAATGAATTTGTGGAAATCATTTGTAAAACTGTTGTTCATTCAGTCACATTCAGTGGATGTACACGTGCTCTTACAAATAAAATACACAGAAATTTATCACTGTTCAAATAGAAGGACCAAAAAAACTTCACTGGATGTTTTGAGGTGAAATATTATAGGTGAAATATTATAATATTGCTTTTATTATCGTACCTGAGGGGAATCTTTGCTCTGTTCTTACTTTAAATAGAAAAATATGGTTGCAGTACACGCGCATGTTTTGGTTCATATTAGTTCCATGATTAATAGTATCCTGTACACTACTGAGGGCTCTTAACTCTGGGAGGTGAGCTGTGTTTGTCATTTGTACTGCAGCCTGACTTATTGCTGCTACAGGAAGATATCTTTGTGTCTTGCCCCTGTATGGGTTATATCCCGTCTCCTCTGGGCTATTGTAGAGCAGCGAGAACGAGTTCTATCCAGTCTTATCTAGTTTGAGACCACAGTCAGCGTCAGTATAATGTGATATGAGACATGCAGAGCTGTTACAGTGGGTAATAAGGACACGTTGGCAGGAACAGTGAGGAATCCACATATGATATTGCCGCTGGTGTCACAAGAGTCTTAAGCTTTGTGAAGAATCCTGAAAAGATGACTTAGAATCATCCAGTGCAGCGAGCTCATAGCTTGATTAAAATACAGTGTGGGGGGGACACTATTAGTGCTGCTTTGGGCTTCAGGTTCGGCATAAGAATTCATATTCCAGACCTCCTCGACCATTAACAGCAGTTACGATGTGAGAAATACCGTCTGCTACCATGACGATAGTTAGTAAAACACTCACCAGTACAACAGTTCAGTGAAGTTAAAGATGTTAAAAAATGAAGCAGCATTGTTTTATTTTGACAAGATGTTTTGGGTTTTTGCGTTGAACAGATGAATATGTTTTAATTTAATGTGGCATAATTATCAGAGCAATAAATAAACAGACAGACTGTATAATCATGTTGAAGGGCCTCTTTGAGTTCATATGCATTTTCACATGTAGCTTCATTCTTATATCAGTGTGTATTCAGTGTGTCTTGTGGGGAAAAATGCACTAATGAAGTTTGGCAGTGCTGAAGTAAACGTTGGGTATCATGAAACGCTCTGTGTCGTTACACACTTTTGTGTAATGCGCAGCTCTGATTATCAGCATCAGATGAGTGTCGGCTGCATCCTGTCAAACTATGAGCATCTTGTGTTCTGATGCGTTTCCATTGGGTTGTTGATGAATAAAATCACGTTTTGACTTTAATGCAGTGTGTTTGTTTTTCATGCTTTCTTTTTACATTATCATCCACAGAATGTCAGTCAGTAAATCTCAAGGTAAATCCTTCAGTTATGATGCAGGCCAATGTGTGCAAAATATTGTACAGTGTAAAGATGGAGACCTGCTTCTGTGTGACACTCTGCCAAGCAGAGATGCTGTGTACTTTTAATGAGCTACAAATGTGAATCGATTTGTACGAAAGCATCTGCCAAATGACTACATGTACATCATAAATCAAAACTATTAAAAGCAGCCGAGACTTCAGATCTGCAAACATTCTCTCAACATTTTAATAAGGTGAATTCTGGGATGTTTGTTGAGTTTCCATGTAAGACAGACACTTGCCGTCTGTTTTTCCTTCGCTCTCTGATGCAATTCAACCATTTAAAAACAATATTTGTTTAAAAATGAAATTGTTGTACATTCCCATACAGTTAATATGAAATATGAGCTTTTTTAATGCTTGCTGGAGTTTGTTTGTAAATGTAGCTGTTGTATTCACTAAACGAGTCTTGTATTGAAATGAGATCAAATGTTTTCATCTGTTTTGTGTACAGGATTTTCTCCACATACTCCAGCACATGGCCGAGTGTTGAGTAATGTTGTAGTGGTCACAGTTGTAGCGTGTCACAGCACAGGTTTTTAGACTCTGTTGCCAGTGGTCTGCTGTCAACATTCTGAGGAATTTCTGTGCCATTTGAAACCTGTGTTGCATAACCAACGTTATGTAAACAAGTAATGTTTTTATGAGAGTCCATCTCACTCAGAACAACAAAACAGAGCACCTCCCTACAGATAATCAATCAAATATACAATCTATCAGCTATGACAGCCTGCAGTAAAATGTCATCATACTTCTATTAAAGCTGAGGTTTGGATATTTGGTGGTTACAAAACTTTTTATAAGACTGCCGTGAAATCTGTATGAAACCACTTGCATTTTTGAAGCAATACATTTCATCTTTAAAATGACCTAATATATAATCCACGTGTTTGGTACAGTGTAATCACAGGTACAACCCACCTGCAGCTATTGTCTGTGATATCTGCCAAATGCATGCATGATATTGTACGTGTATTTTTATCCTCTCTGTTTACTAGCTGATGTAAACACTGTTAAATGAGTGGGTTGATTTCAGTGGCTGTGCTCCAGGACTGTCTGTCTGTTTCGAGCTGTGGACAGAAATAGAGTCGAGTCACTCTGCTAAACATAGTTGGCAAACTTGCTGGCAGCCACAGATCACTTTAATAGGGCAGCAGCATTTCTCCTGACAAACCAAGCATTTGTCTTTAAAACCAGTCTGAACCGCACCAGTTTAATGACCGACCCTCCTACCTGCCCTGGTTACCAGGTCTAAAATAGTCAACAACTACACAGCCAGGAAAAGTCATCTTGTGTACAGGACAGTTAATCGTAATATCTTGCCTCAAACAGCCTGTACCAAAAATTTACTAACGGGTTCTTACACCAAAATAACACATTCACTACAGCCTTTGAAACGACTATAAAAACACAATCATCTCCAAACTGTGTAAGAAGTTTTCATGATCTTTCTGTTTTAATGTCTTTAGTAGCTACTGCACAGCAGTAACTCGCTAGAAAAACTGCAGGTGTTTTGTCAGAGAGAGAAAAGCTCGAGATGTTTGCCTCAGTCATCAATGTAATTGGATTGGATCAGTTTAATGAAAGCAAGCTGGTTGTGTGGTTTGTTGTTCAGTGACCTCATTCTTCTGATCATCTGTATAACCTTTGACACAAAAATAACAGACACACTTTACGTGGAGTTAGTTTATTGCCATTTGTTTTGATCAGGGCAAGTGGATTAGCACAAAATCACAGTGATGTTCAGCATGAGACTCTTCTGACACACAGAGGAACTGTTAGATGAGCGCTAACACACACGCTAACTCACATTAGCTGCGTTACTAGAGTTAAACATGGAAAACCGTGATTACATTACAGTTGTTTTTACAAATCACAGGAATGAAAGACGTTGTTGAGCTAATGGCCAGGAGAACTGTGTGAGTTTTCAAGACAGTATCCTCACCCGAAAAGTTTCTCTTTTTCATTGAAGATTCAAGGGCTGCTTTTTAACTTGATTCGACGTAAAGTCTTGCTAAGAACTGCTTGTGATTGAGCTGATGTAAACACAGATCCAGAAATATCTGACCTGCACACTCAACAGAGGTTGTGGTGGTTAATTTTGTTGTGCTATTCCTTGTTCTCATTAAAGATTTTCATTGTCATTTTTGCTCCCTGCGTCTCAGACAGTCACATTCAATAAACCTTTAGTGCAAAGATACTGTCCAGAACAAACTTGGCAGAGCACACAAAATGACACAAAACTTTTTTCTTGTTTTGTTAAATTTTTTTCTACATAAACATTTCTACACATTAATCACTATATAATAATTGCTCTACCGACCAACCCGAGCTCTTATTTGGATGGAAAGAAAATGAGGATTGAATCGCTTTATTGCCCTGCGTAAAATATTTTTATTGCCGTTAATTAAATCTAGCAGCGATCAGATTCTTTTGCCGTTGTTTACAGACTGCTTTTCTTTACCTCAGATTGGACAGTTGAAGAATACAGTAAGTCTAAAGGTAAACGAGTATCTCTACATTTCAGAGGCATGATTGGGCAGCTGTCAATCATCTTTTTTGATTGATTCATGGGTTAATACTTCTGATGAAATGAAAATGTGACAAAACTGAATGTTGTTTTTAATTTTTCATATTTCAGACAGAACAGATGTTTATTTTATCTTCTGGTTTATAATTACCATCAAGCAGATAAAGCACAAATTGTCTTCTCCAATAAAGATGAAATGTGGAGTTTATGGAAACCAAACTGAGCTGGATTCTGGGTGGTCGGAAAACAAAATACTGGACTTTTACACACACACACACACAGTCTAAAACAGTAAAGAACTGTAGCACTTGATATTTCAAATCAAATCAGTTTTCATGTGCTCACCTCACCACACGCTTCCCCGCAACTGCAGTGTACATGTCAGTATTCATTCCTGCTCCGTATTTTAATATCAAAAGTACATACAGCGTCAAACGTTTAAAATATAACACACAGATATCCAATAGATGTTCATATATTTAAGCATATAAGCAAAATAAAAGCCTTCACAAAATAAATCTCTGATTTATTTTACAGCATGTAAAATAAAAACAACAAAAACGTTCTAACACGATTAAAAAGTGCTAGCAGATTATTTTACAACAATGTGCAAATGTACTCTGAAGCCTTAAGTTAGGTCTAATTTAATCTAATTTGTACATTCTAATTACGTCTGATGTCACAATGGTTTAGTGAACAGTGATATTTCTAAAAGGCAGAATTCCCACAGGCTGCTTTTCAAGACCTCAGTTATATCTGTGGCTATTGAAAGATGAACAACTTAAGACAAGGCAGAGTTTGGCAACGTGTCAACCTACAAATGTATCTGTGAGGTGAAAACACATCACAGGCATAACAGCAAAACTGCAGAAGTCAAAATCTCTTTGGTGTTTGCCTGACATTGGCAAAAAAAAAATGGTCTCGTTGTGACAAAATTTCAACTTTGTGGATTATTAACATGTATAATTGTCTTTGTCTCATTCCTATAGTGACAATTTGGTTTAATGAAATAATTAATTGCTAGCTACATTAAAGTTTCCGATAACATGTTTTTTGTTTCTGTTTGTTTCACTGACAATTTTAAATCATAAAAACATACTAATACTGGCACTTAAATTCAAAACACTGATCTGAAACTGGACATTTATACTTTGAAAAATTGCAGCCTTTGGTTTTTACAAGCACTTTAAGAAAGTGCCAATTAATTTAAAATCATGTGCTTTAATGAAAACTAGATGAACGTGAAGCCTGTGTATATTTATGGCAAACAAAGCAGATCTATTGATTGTTTTTATGGCAACCAAAACCACCAAAACCATCTTCTGATTAAAGAACAGAGATGGAAAATCTTCTTTTGGCACACGGTGATGTTTTGCACAAATATTGAGGTCACCTGTCTTAGATGAAGAGCTACAGCTTTAGTTCATAAAAAATGATTTTTCAGCGTTTGACTTTATTCATGTGAAATCTCTAATCACACATTTTTATTGGATTCTCATTTTTATTAGTAAAATATTTGTAAGTTAAATTTGTTTATTGATTCTCCACAAAGTTCCTTTTTTATACAATATAGTCGACATTCAATTTTATTCATTTAAAAATGTGAATGACTATTTCTCATCCAGAGTCGTTCCGGGTCAAACTGCGTGAAGGATGAACTGTAAAATGTTTTCAGCTTTTCCGTGGGCTTCCGGTTGGAATACGTGTGATTCTGACGTGTTAGTGCACAGAGACTTCAGGAAACTGTCTGTGGGAATTCTGCTCTGTTCTGTGAAATGATGCATTTCTCCCAGGTAACAACTGAACCCAGAACAAAGCTATAAGTTGTCAGGTTAAACTCTTTACATCCCCCTCCAAAGACAAGCAGATATCACCCAGCTACACGTTAATATGTATAATTAACATAGTTTATCTGGTAATGTGTGGTTTGAGCTGGTGAAAAGTTAATTAAACCTGGTCACGTACATGGAATAAGTTTGGTATCGTCTGTTTTTGTATTAAGACTGTTGGATGGTGTAGAAACTCTTCAGCTTGTCTTAGGAGGGTGTGGAAGGCTTTCCCTTTGATTTGTATTTACATAACACTCTCAAAAATAATCACCTTGTTCTCTTCAGTTCCAGGAGAGAGAGAGGCCAGGCTTTTGATATCAGTGTCAGGGGCCATGTATTCCAGATGATGGTTCCCCCACACTGGTTTGGTCAGATTATCCCAGCGCTGCATGAACAACAAAATACACAGCCGATGAATCCATGCTCTTCTGATACTGTGTTTACTTTAAGATCATTAAAGCCTTTGTTTTGTCTTATACTGTATATTGTCTTATACTACTCTAAACTGTAGATTAGAGAGGAGAGAAAAAGGCTACTTTTGATAATATTAGTCAACTACCTTAGTTAACTTGAGCTAATAATAAAAAATACTAGTTAATCGAGATAATTTCAACATTTGCTAATACATTTTTAAAAATCAAAAAATGATTTTTAATAATGCACAATGAACTAACACGAACGATCAATGTTCAATGTTAATGAACAATCGTATTAACAATGACAAAGTTCGAAACATGATGCAAATGTTTATGGTCTGTTCATTGTTAGTTCTGGTTAGCGAATGCATTAACTAATTGTTAACAAATAGAACCTTTCTGTAAAGTGTTAACGAGGAGTTGCAGTTAATTAATTTCTATGTATTGCAATAAAAAATCGGCCCTTTTAAATTTTATCTTCAACACGGTTTACAAAACATGAATATTAAAATATGAATGAAATGTTCACTTATGTGTTGTGTGTTTATTTGGAAGCAAACACTGAGGGCAGTAAAACGTTTGTGGTGTAACTACATGAATAACAGCACCAACTGTTAGTCTAGTTACTATAAATAGTCTTGTTTCATTCTCATGACCGAATCAGTTCTGTGAGGTAACTCACTGTTTACATGTGTGTGTGAGCTCGTCCAGGATCATGTGATCACAACCTCTCTCCACTCCAATGCTGTTTGTTTTACCACTATAATCAAAACACAGCTAGTCACGTGTTGTTTTGATGTGATGGGTTTTTGTACCTCTCTGAAGGTTCCCTTTGCTCCAGCGAGTTTGTACACAAGGCTAACAGGGATACAGAGCATGGAGGAGAGAGCCAGGCACCATCCGATCACCTCTCCCCACCACGGGTACACGTACACATTGTTGTATGTCAGAGGCTTGTAGTTCAGCAGATGAAACAGGAAGATTCCCTGAGAGGAGAGAACAGACGATCCATATGCATTAAAATAAACTCGTCTTCTGCTTGACTGAAGCACAATAACAGAAACTGAACTGACTGACCCATCTCTCTGCTCATGATAAGATCTTTAATAATTGAGCAGAGTTGTTTTCCTTCCTAGTTGTGACCAGAATACCAAAGACCAGAATATCCAGAAAACCAAAGACCAGAATATCAAAGACCAGAATATCCAGAATATGAAAAAGAAATAGACCAGAATATCCAGAATATCAAAGACCAGAATATCAAAAAAAAGAAATAGACCAGAATATCCAGAATATCAAAGACTTGTGAGATTTTCAACATGGTCTAGAAGTCAGCTGCTTGGCAGACTAACAGCAGTGTTTGTGCTATCAGGTATCAATTCCAGTTTGTGTTTTTAGTAAGTTTTGGATAAAAGTTGCATCAAATAGATGTTAATTCTGTTATGTTGTGTTCTGTGTATGCTGTTCATTTTAGCAGCTTTATGTGTGTGTATTTCTCATCATTAACTTTTAATGTGTATGTATCAGCATTAAAACCATCCACCATTAAAAGCATAAGACATGCTTGCTGGGAAACTGCTGACGTCTAACTTAGCGTAGGGTTTGTAAATTGTAAATGTCTAATATTTTTATTTGATATATTGTATGTACGTATTCTACTTTTGCATGTTGTGTGTAGTTCATGGTACTATTGCAAATCCCTCATACGCGTCTCATGAGATGTTGTCTATTATATGCCATCCCTATGTGAGCTGGAACACATATCTCGGTTCAGTCAACTCTTCATTCATAAACACACTATAAACTCAGTGTACCTAATTATTCTTATACATCTCACACATATTATTTACAATAATACTATTAACATGTCTGACATTTGTTCTGTGTTTTATTATTATTCTTTTTTTATATGTAAAGCTGCTTTGAAGCGATGTAACATTGTAACAAGCGCTATATAAATAAAAGTGAATGAACGACTGAGGCAGGAGGTTTTTTGAAGCACTCACCATGCAAACACATGGAGTTATAAAAGCCCAGCACCACTTTATCCACGGGAGCGGGCGATAACCGATCATACGGGCAATGTCATCCATAAACCTGTCAGCACCTGCACATGAAAACATGAGTGATACTGTGTGTCATCGAGCCTGCAGAAGTATCGCACAGAAATAACACATCAACTGATGAGACGTGAGAAAAACAGACTCTCACCATAAACCCACGCGACAACCACGCATTCCCAGAATGCTTGCCACAGTAGAGTCATTCCACTGGCTGAGTAGTAATCAAACAGCTGGAAGACGTACATCCCTCCCTGTTAATGCAGTTATACACACGTCATGAATCTATAACACACGCTACATACATGACCAACACATGCAGTCATCATTGCATCTTAATGTTTTCATCATCTGTCCGGAAACTTCAGCAACTTTCTCCACCACTACCTTCATTTGTTGCTGATGTAACCAAGACTGTGTGGGTGGGTCAAAATAACTTTAACCAGTAACATTACAGCCCATGTTCATCATCCAATCAAATCATCATCCAATAAATACATAATCATTATTGACCAAAACCATTATTTTCCTTGTGTTATCAATAAATCAACCTAACAAATGCAACCTGTGAGGTATTTATACATTCTTTTCATTTTTTGAAGTTTATTATTTAAAAATTGTCACAAGCTTCATGAATGATAATCACTCGCACCCGTGTGAACATGAGCCTCAGGTCCACTGACAGGGGCTGTAATAACCATTTGGTCTTTTCTGTCTGATGGAGTAAAACTCTGTTGATGAGATGGGAGAGAGACTCATTAGCTGAACTCACCTGTGTAACCATGGAGAGATCAATGATGAAGCACAATAAACAGCAGATCGCCACCGAGATTTCGCGCTGAAAACGCATGTAATAATTTCCAGGGAAAAGGTCAAGAATGCCGGTAACAAATCCCTCCACACCGACAAACTGTAGGAGATATAAAGCCGGCAGGTCAGTTAAAAACCTAAACATTCTCAATGATATACAACTGATGTGTGCAGGATTTTCAGCAAATCACTTTCTGTCTAATTTTCTGTCTGTTCATCACACAATGTTGTCATATAACTTCAGAGTTTAGCACATGGCTCATATGGAGCAGTTATTTTGGTGCTTTTCTGTCCTTCTTGAAAACAGTGAAGGCACGAACAGACATTTCTTCTTTTGTGTCTCACAGAGGTTTGTAAAGACATGAGGGTAAGTAAACAACAGCATTTTGATACCTAGATGAGCAATACCTTTAACACCAGAGGTCAAAGGTCCCTACATGTTGCCATGGACACTCACCTGACTGTCTAGTCCCAGAAGCAGCAGCATTATGAAGAACAGGGCGGCCCAGACAGGTGCCATGGGCATCAGAGAGACGGCTTTCGGATAAGCTATGAATGCCAGACCGGGGCCTGTGGGGAGAGGAGGGACATGAGAGGCGTGTCACCATGGCAACAGGCTGACCGCATCTCCGACACACATACACACATACAGCACCAACGGAACACACTGATAGTACTGAATGAGAGGGGGGGGCACCTGGATGAGGTGAACGAATGATAGCTTGTGGATAAAATGGGCGAGGGAGTTTTGTTTTTATCCTTTTCAATTGGCTGTTAAAATTGTTTGTTAGGAATATGTATTGTATGATTTATTGCTGGCATAATAAAGAAAATGTAACGTTTAGAGGAGATTGGTAAAACACTGTCTCAACACAGGCATGAATTAATGTTTAGGGAGGGAATTTGCTAATACTGATCCCAGCACACGGAATCCAAATTCTGTTAGTTTATGATAAAGAGACATATGAAGAGATCGGTCAGTAAAATTTGATTGCTTTAGGATGAATATAAATGTATACATTTAATGATGTAGAATTGTTCTCTATTTCTGTCTAAAATTAACTATTGTAATATAATGTAAAGTGAAAGACAATTTTTGTCCTATTTTTCATAACGATGAAAACTTAATGGGGTCATATGCATCTTATATAATGTGCAACAGTGACATTTTCTCCTACTCATTTTCAGACCTCTCTGTAACGCCCAGAATTAAAGAAATGTTTTGTTGCTCTGTATGAAATTATTCACACAGCTTTGCTGCTCTCATGAACTGAAGGTAGGATGACTGATTTTGTTTGTGTTATTTCGACATTTAATAACAGCCTCAATATAGAATGTGCAGCACATTGTGTCCATTCACAAAATGATCCACACTGAAATGCACAAACAGTTACAATAAACCTGAAACAGTCATCATGGAATTTTAAAATATGCCATGACAGAAAAGACGAAAAAGACTGTAAAGCGTTTCTGTGCTTACAGAATGTTTGGGAAGGTTAGCGCTGGACGTTAGCGTGTTTTATTTGTGTTGGGGTTAAAGGTACGGTACGGTCGCCACTTTTTGGGGCACCGTTTTTCTAAACTGCCTGTGTCATATTGGCTTCTCTCCCTGTAGCAGAGCTCAAGACAGATGACCCTGACTCTGGGTCTGTGGGTTCTGGGCCTGCCTGCGTCTGCTCCACTTGAGCAGACAGTCGTACAGTAGGTGCTGACTGAAGCAGAGGTGTAAATGCTAGCATTAAATATCAGAGGTTTACCTGCGTTGGCAGACCGCTCCAGGAGCCCTCTTGAAATCGAGATGTGCACATCTCAAGAGGCAATGTTCCTGGTTAAATAATCCTTAAATTAATACTTAAATAAAGCCAAAATATAGAGATATAAATAAATATATATATATATATATGAATCACAAAATATAGAACGGGACAATTAAGGAAAACTAGTCAAAGCATCAGATTTATGACGGGGAATTTGCTTTGCTCTTTTCTAAATGTGACTGTCACCACGATTGTGTGCTGCAGGAACATGACAAATACGAAAAGGGCCACAAACAATGTGTCAATGGTTTTCTGCTGAAGATCACATCACAACACGTCTTCAAACACACACACACATACACACACACACACACATACACACACACACACAAACACAAAAGTACGCTAAAACTTTTCTAAACATCATACTGAAACAGACTAACACACTATAAGTAAAACGAGGGCCAACACACACACTAACACACACACACACAAAGGTGTTGATTCACATCATTTTGCTTTCATTTATACACACATACAACATTCAAAACGCGTGTGTATTGCTTTATCTTTTCCTACAGGGCTCAGTTATAATTTTTAGCATAGATTTTACAATTTAGTCTTGCATGATCATTTTCCAACCTTGAGTATGAAACTGTATTCATTAAACGTGCTACTGTGTCTTTAAGGCGTGTGTGTTGTATGTAAAGTATGTAAACATCCTCTTCACGTGGGAAATGCACATTTCACCCGTTTTAGAAACGGAGAGAACTGAAGGTCACTCGTCTGAACTCAGTGACATGTTATCAGGTCATTTAGAAATATTATCACTGTATAATCATGTAGTCTTCCTCTCTAGCTCACTGTCTCTGCTTCAGGGTAAGAACATGATGTGTCTTCATGAGCATCAACAAACTCCAGCTCTGGTGCTCTGTGTGTGTGCTGCAAGGTCAGCAATGCTGGCAGTCAGACCGACGCATCCTGACGCTTCTAAGAACACATATATTCTTACTTGCAAAACTCAACATTATTCTATTTACAGGAAAATCTGATTATGGTTCAACGGGACAGTAAAGTTTTAATCAGTTACTGTCTTTATTATGAATAAAACACTAAAATCACAGTTCAGAAGTTTGATGTTCTCAATCTCACCAGATTCTGAAATCTTTCACTCAGAATCTGTTGTTTATCTGCAATAATGCTGTAAGAGACCTCTGTCAATAATACTGAAGTATCAATTAAGCTTGAAAAGATTTTAAATGTCATGAAATGAAATATTCATCGTGCTGATCTCGGTAGGAAATGATACATTAAACATGTAGAAACCAGCTAGAAAACACAGGTGAACTTTAATCATCCTGCTAGAGTGAATATTCTATAATTATCAGTTTATTGACCTTTTATAGAGCAAATCATAACTTGCCTATAAACGTCAAGTACATAAATGTATTCTATGCATCAAATTAATAATATATACTGTATAGACAGTACTGAAGTACATACTGCATATTATATACTGCATACTACCATGTACTACGACATACAACCAAATATATACTACTATATATCAATATATACTTATACTATACTAAATATATGTTTCTATATACCCTGATATATAACTCTTTCTGATGCTGAATCTGAATCAGAAACGCTACATGTGTTCCTCACACTTTAAATGTGGCGTGTGGGTCTGCGGTATGTGTCATGAAGTCACGTGATTTGCGCGCGTGAGCGTGAAATTTAACCACACACTGTTAGTCGTGAATATCTGTTTGTACTATCATGAGCAGTGAGTGTCTTACTCTATAAGATGCATGAATTACAGTCATTACAGACTCATCCATGTGTTTTATGTGTGCAAGTCAAAGCATTGCATTATGGGAAAAAGTTCATATGGGCATGGAGACGACAACTGGCAGGAACAAGACTGGCCTAATTCTTAAAGCAGAGGCTGATGTCTCTCTCACAAACACACTTACACCTACATTAACAACAGACACAAACACGCACACACACACACGCATGCACGCACATACAAACATATACACATAAAACAAGCTGCTGGTCCCATTTGCAATAACATAACTAGGAGCAAATAATATTGTATATAAATCTTAATTTGCAGTATATCCTGTGTTCAGTGATATTAAACACTTACAGTAACACACAATACAATCCACATCACACTGTACTGTACTGTATTTTACCTTACACTGTACTGTACTTTACCATACACAGACTCATATCACATAGGTTCATGTTTTGCACAATACATTCATTCATTTGAGCAGACAAAATCTTACATGAAATATTAATTTGGTAAATTATTTACTACCAGCTCCGGGTCAAACAGGCATTCAGTAAAATCAACTGGATCTGTTATGTATTATTTACATCATGATACAGTACATGTTCAGAAGTGGTATTCAGATCAGGGCTGGATGGCACTTATTAAATACACTTTATAAAACTACACTACTGTTACACTCTTCACAGTCCTGTGTAAGACACAACACAGCAGCTGGTGCTCTCACCTGACTCTGCCACTTTAGAGATGTCCACACCCTGCTCTGATGCCATGAAGCCCAGGATGGAGAACACCACGAACCCAGCAAAAAAACTGGTGCCGCTATTAATAAGAGCCAGTACAAATGCATCCCTGATGGGAGAAGACAAAACAGACATTACAACTCATAAAACTCATAAAGCAATCATAGAACTTCCTATTTATGTCATAGTTTAAATGAGAGACTGTCAGAATTTCAGTCACAGACATTACAGTTAGCTTACAGTTAGCTTATAGTTATCATTACAGTTAACTTACAGTTAGCATTACAGTTAGCTTACAGTTATCATTACAGTTAACTTACAGTTAGCATTACAGTTAACTTACAGTTAGCATTACAGTTCGCTTACAGTTAGCATTACAGTTCACTTACAGTTAGCTTACAGTTATCATTACAGTTAGCTTACAGTTATCATTACAGTTAGCTTACAGTTATCATTACAGTTACCATTACAGTTAGCTTACAGTTATCATTACAGTTAGCTTACAGTTAGCTTACAGTTAGCTTACAGTTATCATTACAGTTAGCTTACAGTTATCATTACAGTTAGCTTTTACTGGATATTATCACACAATTGAATCTTGTCATTATTGCTTTCTGCAAACAAAGCCAGAGAAAGATTTGCTGATTTAAAGCTTCTGGCTTCTAATGCGTCTAACACATGAGATCCATTATCAGGAGAGACGGTCTGCGCTGTGAGATCGCCACGTCATGAAACTGCAGCTTCAGATACGATGAGGCCAGACACACCGACCGCATCAGTGTAGCAGACACAACTCCACTCAAAATTAAAACACGATGACTCGCCACATCAGCAAAACGCCACAACAAAAACCTGCCCTTGTGCCGGCAAGGTTGCCGTGGCGACTTACTTATAGCAGTCGTTGTTAAATCGATTATAGCTGCCGAGGGCGGTGAGAGCGCCGAGACCAATAGCATAGGAGAAGAAGATCTGAGTACCAGCATCAATCCACACCTGAGTGAGATGGAAATCAGTTTCAGTCAGAGAAACAGATTCACATTTGAAATGATGATTCAGCTCAAAGTGGCTCCAGATCTACATTTATAAAATGTTCAGAATCAGTAGAATTATCCAGTATTAAGAACTGTTATTAGGAGATGCTTTTATCCAAAGCTACAGACAGAGAGATTAGATACACTATAAGCATCAGAGGACAGTTCACTTATATAAATGAGCAGAAGAAATCCAGGTTCCAGTTTAAAGAGCCAGTCACCTCTCTGATATAGTTTGGTACTGAAGAACTGACTCAGAGAGAGAAAGCTTGTCAAAAGGATTTCTCACCTGCGGTTCTCCTAGTTTGGACCAATCAGGTTTGACATAGTACATGATGCCATCAAAGGCGCCGGGCAGAGTAACGCCCCTTACCAGGAGAATAATCAGAACCACATAGGGGAATGTGGCAGTAAAATAAACAATCTGTGAAAAAATATAAAGACAGAAGGTCAAGGTAATGTTTTAGTACAGTCAGCATTTATTAACATGTGCCAGCCGTAACTATAAACACATCATCCAGATAACAAACAGTAGTTTAAGAGAATACTGTCAGCAGATCTTTATATCGTACATTTCACCAGCATCACGGCTGTAAAATACTCGTAATCTCTCCCGGCTCTCAGTCATGTGATCGGTTCGAGAAACACATTACACACGTCTGCAGTAACTCCCTCCTGCTATCAGATCATCATTTACTGAATGAGACGCAGTGAACTTTGAACTCTGATGATACGAGAGCAGCTGTTATCAGAGACTGTTTAAGTGAAACCTGATCATTCACTGTTCTTCTGGAATCGCTCCACACAGACACATTAAAGTAGGGCAGCCATTCTAGATCAAACCCTTCAGACAAAGTTTTCCAG
Source organism: Botia almorhae (assembly GCA_036877575.1). Taxonomy (NCBI): domain Eukaryota; kingdom Metazoa; phylum Chordata; class Actinopteri; order Cypriniformes; family Botiidae; genus Botia; species Botia almorhae. The sequence goes on along the minus strand of JAZGTJ010001477.1, from coordinate 28,056 downwards.
CCTTTGCAAAACTCCCACAGAAGGACAAAAACTCTGAAAGTACAAAGTCACCCAGTTTTTACAGAAAACCTGGACTATTTCTGATGTGCGCTTTTTGAACTGTGTGACTTTGTCTCTTCCACAGAGCAGAGCTCTTAAAAACGGGCCCATCCCTCAACATGACATACTGTAGCAGTGAAAAAATTCATCCACAGTACCTTCAGTTTCCCTCACTAAGAGACAAGAACACAGAGCTACAACAGACTCGCAGTGTTGCTCATGCATTACGTCTGCAAATCTTCCCTGCATGTCAGTTTAAAATCAGAACTTCCTACATCAGCTCAGACTGTAGAACTCAGACTGTTCTGCTTTTCATCAATAAGCAGGACCATAAAGATCAGTACAGAGCTATAAAGATGCTGAAACAGACTTAAACTAAAAACACAACCAGTAAACAAACTCTGTTTGGAGCTCCCATGAGGCCGTTGAATCTGGGGTAATCTGCTGCTTTGTGTTTGTGCCCCGTAATAAATAATCTGATTCTGAAATAGCCAATTAGCTCGCTGTAACACAAGCTTATTGTGCATGTGTCACTACTATTTTCTGAATAACACTGATTTAGTGGTTTTTGCTACACAGAAATAAAAACTAATAAGGAAAATCACAAGTTGGCAACTAAATACAAGTTCAAACAAGCTGGTCACTGCGCAATTTCCACTGTTTACTAGAAATGATAAACTGCTTTGTACACAACACAGAAGACTTTACACTGTAGTGCCGAAGTCACAGCACGGGCCACGAGACTCTGACCTTCAATAGAGAAATAAAAGCAGAAATTAAATTAGGTTATTGTATTACTAAAGACTCATGTTAGCCCCGCCTCCCAAAATATGACTGTTGGCCATCCGCACGAGCACCTTATCACGTCCCACTGCAGACACTGGCCTGTGACTGACCAATCACAGAGCACACACACTTTGTAATATTTCCCGCCACACCTCCTCGGCAAATTATGTTGCTATAGCTACCATTCTGCCTCACCTCTGCGCTACTGTGACAAAGCAGCAGTGGGTGGAGCCATGCAAATCAAGGTTATGAAAGAACGTCACATCGCTCTGACATTTTACAAGGGAGATGAGAAAAGATGCACAAGAGGCAGTTTTTTACAACCAATGTTTCTACGAAAGCTGTGTGCACATTATTGCTTGAAGTTTTAGGAGCGTATTAAACGCGTATTAAAATGTTTGCTAAACTTTATATTACATTTAGTTTTAGACGATTTACAGCACATTTAGGCTATACGTCTTATTAACATTCACTGGGATTCAAACCTATGACCTTCATGTTGCCTTCTCACCTTTCCAGTTGATTTCACGCCCTTCCACACGCAGAAATAGACCATCACCCACACGGCCAGCAGACACAGCGTCAGCTCCCAGTTCATGACACCTGGCTCATCCAGCCCATCTGAGATGTTCAGAACCTTGTTCCTGAGATAATGAAAGACCTCCATTCAGCACAGCACGACTTCAGTGCAATACCGCCTTCTTTTAAATAACAGCATCTTTCACAGTAGGTTGCACAGTTTTTCACAGTAAGTTTCTAGTCACCCCAAACCCTTGATTAATGTTTATACATCTATGACATGTCTGTGTGATGTCACAAGGTTGCGTAAGTTCAGAACAAATCTTTTTTGCCCTGTTTTGTCATAGCACATTAAGCTCTTTTATCTCAAAAGATCAAGAAAATGTTGACTCTTACTCATACAACCCTTTTAAAGCTAAACTATAAGCCGCTTTGAACAGTCAATCCTGGAGCTGTGTAAATTCGAAATGGGTTTTTGACCTTCTGTGCGCTTCCAAAATCTGAGATTTAGCCACGAATAACCCACCATTTAAAAAAAATAACTGTATATTCATAAACCTCATAAAACACATTCAGTGGATTATGGAATAAATATAAAAAGCACGACAAGAGACAATACCACACAACCCAATGTACAGTTGCATGTGAGGAATCTTAAAGCTCATACAATTAAATAAGGGATCAAAGCGGCTCGTGATGGGCAGACAGGAAATTATGAACCTAATCCAGATCTGAGAATCTCATGAGAGTGATTGTAACCCCAAGAGTGAAATGAATAAACCGCAAAACAACATCTTCAGTGAAGAACTGAGAGGTTCATCAAGAGCTCATGGGTTCATATAGAATATTTAGGAGAGAGTTGCATTTTACTCACTCCCAGAATTCAATGATGGGCGATCGTCCCCCCGCGAGCTGCTCACACGTCAGGTTACCGAAGGACGAGTTTCCCACGGTTCCATTCTGGCAGTCGCCGTGCCGGAAGGTCTCGATGCAGTGTTCCGTGTTCCACGGGTTGTCGCAGGTGGACCAGGGCAGTGTGGAGTTGAAGGACTTGATGAAGTAATAGAAGCCCCAGGCCAGAACCATGATGTAGTATGTGTTACAGAAGAACACAATCACCATGGAGGCGAAACCGAGTCCTAAAACACACATTCACAATTTAACTGAGAGAAACTGAATGTTTATAGCTACAGAATGCAAGTGTTTGATTGGATGGTGAACTTTTGTTAACTTGATATTGATATGATTAGTTAATGTCAGAAAAACTCTTTTATGCAATAATACCATTAACACCTCATTCGTTCTGTGTTTTTATTTGTATTCTTTGTTTCTTTATGTAAAGCAATTGAATTGAATATCGTGATGATTTGTTCGTTATGATTCCATGAATATTTGGAATTCTTGATGTCAGATGTATTTATAATCACTGATCATGACCTACAGGTGTTATTAATAGATGAGATTAAAACCGCAAAACATTATGTTACAGATCAGTCGCATTATAAATGGTCACATGCACTCTTCTGAAACAGGAACCTGTGTGCTGATCTTTGTTTCTATTGATTTTTGGCATTAGCCGATACACTGTGCACCTATTAACAGCCATGCAGGTGTGCTGGGTT
>JAZGTJ010001477.1:0-23865 GCA_036877575.1 Botia almorhae | reverse complement strand
AGAGAGAGAGAGATAAGGCAAAATACAATGGAAAAAGCAAAGAGGGGAACTGAGGAAGAGAAATGGAGAGTGTGCCGATACGCAATGTGACACTGTTACGTAATGCTAATTCTGCAGGCTAGCTGAAACACAGCCAAAACATTTCTCACAGAAGCTAGCTAATCTAAATAATAAAAAACAATGAATGCCTATAAAACAAACTATAAATCGAACCAAAACTCGCTTCTAGTTTAAAAACCTGTTTAAGAAAAGAGACATGAATGAAGCAGTTTCTTTGTCCATTCTTCATTCTGGAATAAAAGAGCTTTTGTTAGACTTGTGGTGCAAAAAGAATGTCGTTGATGAACTGCCTACAGGACACGGAAAACACAATGTCCGGCACGCATCTCCGGATCATTTCGTGTGTGTGGAGGACAAACGGCCGCGTGGAAGCGCATCATGACATGAGTGTTTCTCTGAGTAAAGCCAGCTAGCAAACATGCAAACGTGGGTTTGGTTTATGCTGATTTGCAAACAAAAGACAGCGCCACAGCACGGCCTACAAGCGGATGATGCATGAAAATGTGACTACAGGTCAAAAGAAGAACGCACACTACAGAGGAATAAGAGCGAGAAGTCTCACACGCACGTCTGTCACGTACTGCAGCGCTTGATGTCGTGACTCAAAGCAGAAGTATGTTGCCGGGGAAACACCTGACCGTGTGTCAGCATGTGCTTGTATCGAAGACCCTCAGGCACTTCGATCGGCAAGAATTGATTCATATTTCCTTCTTATCATTTATAAGCAGCAGTTTTTCATTACTGGTCGTGTGTGCTACTGCTAAAATAAAACTTGAACGTGCCTCCACATTGTTTTGTTGTTAACTACAAGGGAAAAAATGCGATGTTTGCGATGGCGCTGATCTTGTGTGGACCAAGATCAGCACAAAGCTAATATGTGATTTGAATGGTTTTTGGCTACCGCAAGTGTGGCGAACACATGCTAGGCTAAGCTTACTTTTCTGTAGTGTTAGTGATGCAAACCCGTGTAAAGATAAACATGAGCACATGCTAATCTTGGGTGATAAATATAGTTTGCCAGTTAGCGGAAACTGGTCTGAGTCCTTTAACACAACTTGAACTAAGCAGAGATCATTTTAGTTTCTGTCTGAAGAGCAGGTCTGAGATCTGAGGAGCAGATCTGAGGAGCAGATCTGAGGTCTCAGGAGCAGGTCTGAGGAGCAGATCTGAGGTCTCAGGAGCAGGTCTGAAGAGCAGATCTGAGGTCTCAGGAGCAGGTCTGAAGAGCAGGTCTAAACTACAAAAGCCAGTAGGATGTGATTGTACTGTCAGGTGAAGAGAGGAAGCTATAAATATAGATATACCTCCTCCAGCACAACAGATGAATATAGACACTCTGTCAACACACATGGTGCTTAGCTCAGCCAAAGACGTTTGTATGTTACCTGACAATGCAGCTAACAATTTAAAGTTGTAGGAACATTTCACTAATGTTTCCATTAAGTAACAGAAATGTAAAAAAAATGCTCTACAAACGTTCAAAGTTTTTTTAGACATTGTATTAACGTTATTTTAAAATCCACTAACAACCTAATAACGTTTTTGATACATGATATACAATGTTAATAAAACATTCTACTAATCTTACTGCAAGAACATGTTTAATAACATTAAAAAACTTTCTGAGAATGTTAGCCAACGTTCTGAGAACTTTCCATGTTAGCCATGTAGCTATGACAACATGAATTAAATACACTAGCACACTCCTTCCATGTTGCTGTTCGTTTTTGACAGAATGATTCACATTAGATTCATATCAGCAGATTGTGGAGCAGGAAACGTCATGGGTCCACTGAACTTCAGCTCATCAGCAGTAAATGTTGCGTGTGAAATCACTCTTGAGCAGAATAATCACATCACGATAACCGTTGTTTGTGGTGCCAAACAACCGTAAACGGTTAATCAACGTGATTATTTTCTCACAATAATCTGCCAGTCATGTGGTTTAGGAGAATTCATTTATCTTGTTAACGATACAGAAGATAAGAAAACATTGCACAAACCTAAACTGATTAAACTTGTTCTGACAGGTGGTTAATGCTACAAATATGTCCCATCTCATCCCTGAAAGATTCACATCATCTTTAGATCTGTATTGTCCTTTTGCTCAAGCTTATATAAACGCAAAAGAAAAGATTATACAACTGTAAGAAGAAACCGGTTTCTTTTGACAGAAAACATGAATGGATCTAAAGTGTTGGCTAATAGCAACAATCGTACTCATAATATTTGTCAATATTAACAGAAATGTCATTAAATGTAAATGTGAGCGTGTAAAATCTAGAGCATGATAAACGAGATGTTTACATTTCACCCAAAAGTATAAACGGTGTTTATCTGTGTAAAACTTGAACGATTTCTAAGTGAAAAATCAAAATTCTGAACAGAATGTCTCGTGACTCGACTCAACAAACTCACAAACTCTGTTCTGTCATTTGCTCTTGAAAGTGCACGTCTGAGAGTCATATAAAAGACATCAGTTCTTTCTCACGGTTGAACTAGTAATTAAAAATAATTGATTTATTACATTCCTGTGCTTAAAAAGGCAGGAAAATGTGTCATCCTGATGACGTTACATTATTCGTGTCTATTGAACAAGCATTACAGATCGAGTTGCGTGCCAGCATTCAGCATTTTACAGTATACGGTGAAGATGCACACACAGAATCTTAGAGCTGCACACACAATGAGTGAACTGTAAACGGCCGCTGTTGAATCCCAGTCAGAAAAAGGGGATTAAAAGATTAACAGATGCTCTTCCTAATCGCTGGTTCACGTGGAGGAGGAGCTGATGTCAGTCAGGAAAGACGCCAGCATAAACTCCACTGGACCGCCTCACAGACTTCTCACGCCTGAACCATTGTAAAATTACCTCAGTGCTACCAACTTCATGTCTAGACAACAACAAAACCCATTGTGAACAGTGCTAGTAATGTTTTTAAACTGATATGTAATACGGGAGTTTTAAATGTAATTTACTAAACCAGAACTAAACTACAAATCAACATCTCATTCATATGCTGAATGCACAATAGCACAATAACAGAGAGATTTTGTGTGGACGGCTGTGATCTTGTACTGCAAAGGGAACAGCCCAGAGCAGTGAGAGCACTGCGGGCTGCAGGGATCATAAATCTACAGACTGTGGTCACCGTTCTGTACCGCGTGGCCTCTTTTAACACTGATGTACCGTCACATAATACCGTGAACAGGCGATAACCTGGCAACAGAGAGGCTGGACAGTTACAGTACCACAGGTAGATGATGTCTTACTGATAGCACTGCGTCAGCTCAATGGAAGGTTTGTGACCTCACATAGCACAGCGAGAGCGGAGCAGGTCTTTGTGACAGGAGAGTTGTATATAGAACAGATAATGTGACCTTTCACCTCTGCCATAAACTTAATACACACAAGGCAGAGGAAAGATTAGGGCTGTGACATGGCCCCGGGTCCGTCCTTCAATGTAAGACTATGAGATCATTTTCAATTAAAAAAATTATTATAAACATACTATTGTAAATCAGGGTGATTGTGTTGAACACTGATCAGTTATATACTTGCTCAATAACTGATTTTCGTTTATTTTTAGCCCAAAAAGAACGAAGCGTAACCTGCTTGTTTAGATGTTACAGATTCTATGTGGTTGGGCGAGTAGGAATTTGGCTGCATCTAAATTTGTCGTTGAAGGCAGGAAAGTAAATATCACGCGTGTCTCACAGACTCGAGCTGTGAATGCTGAGCTGAAGTCATGATCTGTATTTATTTTTTTCCTGTCAGCGAGGCCTTTTCTGTCTTTGAGAGACCTGATTTGATTTGGTCAAATAATTTACGATGCTCTCAGTATTACACACAGAGACAACACGCTGGGTTTGTGGACCTGTACTGTGAAACACTAGAGCTCCTTGTTGGGGGTAAAGTAAGTATTTGATCAAGGAGAGCTCAAAGGGTCAGACGATTCTCACTAGACGCTCATTTTTCTGGCGCTGGCACGTCCCATTCCAACCCCGTATTGTTTTCGGATGAATTGATGTTTCTTGTGAAACGTTCCCATCGGCTGGTTTCCATGACCTTTATGCTCCTACCACAGGTGGGTGAGTCTTAAAGTCCAAAACACACTGATATCTTCTGTCTAAATAACCAGAGGGGAATAAAATCAAGTCCTGACATTTCCCTCACCGCAGGGATCCAGCAGGTACCAAAAACAAACACGACACACATTCACTGTAAGTTATACAGTATCTCCATCTATGACCTGACACAACTCAATCAATCCAGATAATAATGATGGAATTTAACTGGAGACAACAGTCTTAAAAATAAAGGTGCTGAAAGGTGCAGCTATGAAAGAACCATTATTGGTTCCCAAAGAACCCCATAGTCTGTAGGACCTTTATCACAACAAAGAACCTTTTGTACTGTTATTTTTATAACCTTAATTTGCAAGAGTGCATATTAATTTTTTTGTTTCAAGACTATATTATATTAATTAACTCTATGAATTAATCCTATTAAACATTTGAATACCTTTTAACTTTAAGTGTTGTGTTAAGTCTTCTGTAACTATCAGACAGATATTTTAGCTGTCAATAGGAGACCACTACTGTTAGCTCCATTAACCTCATATTTGACCATGTTTTAATCCATTCTACAGACGTTCCTTTAAAAATCACTGCAGAGATTGTGGAAAACGTCTACAGAATCCACCAGGTTCTGCTTATTATCCCCAGAGTGGGTCTACAGGCAAGCAGACAAAATTCTATTAACATACTTCTGTGCTGCTGACGTATGGCCTTCATTCAGCACATTCTGGACAACATCCAGAGTGCTGACACACTGGGACACAGCCTCGGCATTCAGGCAAACACAATAAAACTTTCTAACTGGGTCTTAAAGTGTTAGGCAGACTTGGCCGTCTCATTCTATAGCCATCAAAAGATGACTCATACAGCACAGTGAATCATCGGCCAATCAGTGACGCTGATGGTGAGCGGTGCGCCATGTCCCCAATCAGTCATGAGACGTGGCTGTGTTTCAAAACCTAGTGAGCTGCCTACGTAGACATCTGTATATTCTTATATTCCTTTCGTAGAGATAGATGTTCACTTCAAAACATTTATCAAACACTGACAATCTAACGTTCCACCGATAGCAGGCCTAGAAAATAAATTTATATTCATAAATCAATAACATTCATAAATATATATTGATATTATTCTTGATTGATATTATATATATTGATACTATTCTTATTTTGAAATTATTAATTTGTCCAGTAGCACAATTCAAGAGACGATTGTTATGATAATGTTGAGGAGTTATTGGTGTTAAATGTTTAAGCCACAGAGAAAATATATCAGATAAAATGGTTTCGATTTCATCTTTTGTATGGGAATGTGTTTGCTGTCACGAGCCGAATTCAGTGCAACAAGACTCGAACTGCGCTGCCACGTGTTTTCTCTGTCTGTCTGTCTATGGTTTCTGTTTGCATCTGATGCTCTGACACATAACTGCAGTGCGCGCGCTGTGATGCGCCATGCACGTTGCGCACTCAGTACGCAGCAGCACACGAGCGCTGAATTAGGACGCGGCCCAGACTGTAAGAGGAAACCTCAAAAATTGGAGCTCACCTTACAAACCTGCTGCGCAGCACGTAGAGCGAGTCCTCCCCTCCACACTGAACTAGTGTACTTCACACATATACTGACTTCATAATGATCATAATAGCGATATAAGTAACACAATGATAAACTGTGATAATTACTTATTACCCTTATTCACATTCAGCTAGTTCGTCGAAGTTCTCTGTTCTGTATGAAAAGTGAGCTTCTGCTTTCTTAAAATAAATAAATTAAATAAATGACACTTGGTTTGATGTTTGTTACGTCATGCGATGCCGCATATATTTTTGTGTCCTTGTATAGTTTGAGGTCGTGTGTGAACTGCATCATGTAATGTTTGCTAACGATTCGTTTATTCATGAAATCACTCGTTGCGTAACACGTTTCTACGTCGACACGCTTGGCAGAGTGAATGAATGAATGAATGAATGAATGGAGTCAGATGCCCAGGAGGTGTCTTCCACCGTGCCGTGACGTCAGAGGGGGTATCTTAAGAGATCTGTGGAATGATCTGTGTCTTACCTCCACCATTTTTGTAACACAGGTACGGGAATCGCCAGACGTTGCCCAGCCCCACAGCGAACCCCACGCAGGACATGATGAAGTCCATCTGTCTGGTCCACGTCTCTCGCTCGGGGTAACCCGCTTTCACCGCCGCTGATATGGCTCCGGGGGTCGCCGAGATAGGCATCCCGTTGGCCCCCCCAATAAGGGTCCCGTTGACGCCTTGATGCGCGTTTCCATTGGGAATGAGATGACCCTTCTTCTCCTCCACAAGAACCGTATTCAGGGCGCAGCCGTCTGCGTCTAGAGAAGGTTTCTCCATCGCAAAAGCGACCCTCAGCCTTCTCACCAGATTAGAGAAGGGCTTCAATCAGCAGTCCAGATAAATATTTGATCTTTACTCTTATTCTTTTGGCTCTTAAGTCTCTTGTCCACACCAGGATGTCCCTTTTGTTCCTCGGACGATCCTGTTAGGATCAGTTTTTTATCCTTTTATTAATGAAAAGAAAAATCAGCAGTTATTCTTTTACACAGTATTTTTCTCGTTCTTCTCAATGTAAGATCTGTGTAGCGGATGGCAGTTCGATTTTCTCGGCGAATTTGGCAACGGTGTTGTGTTTATTGATCAAAATGCGCGTTTGAAAAATAAATAATAGCTCGTAAAAGAAAAAAGACACCGATTTCAAACAGCACCTTCAAAAACAATCCACGAAACACTTGAAGGTTAGTCTGAAGAATCGCATGGGCACGTATATCTCTCAAAGAGAAGACGACTGCGGAGACGGGAAAACCAAAGCGGCCCTTGCGCGCTTAACAGATGAATGTAATGGAATTACATTCACGACTTTGTCGATGTATTGTCTTCACACCATTGTGTTCTGCCCTAATGCTGCACACTCAGAATATATAAGGAGAGACGCGATGCGGTGCCTGGAGGAGATGCGATCCCTGTGCGCGCACGGACGGACTGTGTGTGTCAGCGCGCAGCCGCTCAGTGTTTTAACGGGATCCGTAACGTCACGTGCAGCTCATCCCTCCCCCTCCGTCCCGCTTCAGGAAAACAGCGAACGGAACGCTCACGTACATCCCGGCTGCATGCTGCATGCTGCATACTATACACTGCATGCTACACAACAGGGGCGCTCTTGCCTCACTGGATTCCCTAAGCGAGATGGACAGGATGTCACCACCCCATGACCCAAATACAAAATTAAGACTTTTAGGGGACAATAAATATTGTTTTATTATTATAAAAATGTATGGTTATAAAAATCATTAGTAAAAAAGTATTATATGTTATTTTTATGTCAATGTAATAAGAGTAATCTGAATTATTCAGTGTAGTTTTTTTGTTAAAATTATACTAAATTAAAATTAATGAGAAAACTGCATTTAAATAATGTGTATTTTTACGCGTTACAGAAAAAATATGTTTTGGCATTACGGTAAATGAAGAGAAACGGCAACGCCAAAACGTTATTGGTATTAAACATTTTAATAGTCTTCTAAAACCCTCCGTTTAAAATGAAAATGTTCCTCTTTTGATTTTGGGGAGGAACGCGTGTTTGGGTTTTGTTATTGGAGGGACTCTTGATAACAGCAGATAACAGCAGCTAAAGTGGGCGGGGCAGAGAAGCACGTGAGGGGCGGGGCTGTGGGGTTATTATGGTATGTAATTTCAAACCTGCGCAGGCTGCGCAGCGCCGTGAGGTCTATTAGTCATAAAACTCACTCACGGCTGTTTTCATCCACCATCTGACCACATGAGATGCTGTTTCCATCTGGAAAATTACAAACGTAGACGAGACACTGCAGGAAATTTAACGCCGATTTTACATTGATATACAAAGTAGTGAATTGCAAACAGAATAAACACACACACACACAATAGTTTCCCTTGCTTTGTTACCACAGTACTTTCTGTAAGAAATAATTTCATGCATTCGTCATTAGTTAGTGCAGTGGACGGTTTGTTTGCAGGCTAATGACGGTCTGACTGGGGTCACCTTGTTCTTTTAGGGTCAAATGATTTTAAACCAGGTTTGTACCAATAACACCCCCAAATTTTACAAATACTTTCTGTCCAACAAACGAGAGATTATACGATTCCTGAAACTCAGATACCTAGAAAACAAGTATATATTGAGTAGTATTTATGATGTAGGGGATCTTATAAACACCTGTGAATCTTATGACCCTAAAACCACTGCACATTTCTCATGTGTTCTCAGAAACCCCAAATGTATGTGAACGTTCGTGGAAACGTGCGAGGGTTCGAGGAAAAGCCCGTATCTGGTCATGGGGGATCATGATTCGCTGTGCTAACATATGTTTGCGTTTGCCCTCACACGTGAGCCAAGATTCTTATATAAGTCATATTTTCCCTTCAGGCAAATGGGCAGAAGGAAGGATTGCAACATGTTTAATTTAATAACCAGAGCTAATGTACGTTACATGTTACATGTGTATTCATTCTGTGGATCTCACCTTATAAATATACGTGACAGAAACTGCTGAACTGGAATCAAGACATCCCAGATCGAATAACTCCAGCTGGTGTAGAGAAACCTATAATGAACAGATTTATGTTGTACATAACCTTTATGTTTAGTGTAATGATATATGTTAAAGATGAATCCTTTAACAGCAACAGAGAATCTGAATCTAAGAAATAAAGAAGACTGGTCATAAATGTAACTGACTGTTGACTCACAGCTCAGGTGAAATATCAGCCACACTCATTAAACCCAGACAGCACTGCTGCTCTCTGCAAGCTGCAGAAACAGCATATTCCTGCTTAGTGACTGCTGTCTATTCAGATGAGTTTTACCATAACAGGTTGTTCATTTGTTCTGCCCATAATATTTAAAATATTTCACCTAAAAAACAGCAATTGTGTCAAAGCTGTGGATGAGTTCTTAAACTGACAGAATAAACTGGCATACCAAAATCAACTTGCTGGCTGCTAATATTCAGTACAAAAAACTGAAAGCCAGAAGGTTCTGTTTTAATGACATAACTTCCTACACATGATGGAAGCACTTTGTGGCAGTTTCTGTCTCTCTCAAATCACTGTACAGTCTCCTCACATAATCAAATGTTTGAAATGAATGTTCAATTTATGTATTACAATTACATTATGTGTTACACTTATGTATTTGGGAAGTTGTCATGTACAGTATTTGGTAAGTGGGACACTGTACAGCCAGCTGGTCATTATCACTAAATAAACACAGACATGGTGTGATATCACCTGTTTATTTTGTGATATTCAAACATGATCTAAAATCAATGTGTTCCATTCGAAATGAATTAATGGTTAGTTTAGTTTTCCCAGCGGACTGTTCTGTTTCATTAATGGAGGGAGTTTTTCTTATGGAATCTGGGACATGAGGAACACACACACAGGAGATCTCACTGGTCCGTGTTAAAGCTGGACAGAGTGAATGTGGTCCGGGGGATCTTTCACGTTTCTGTCCATCTAAGTTTAGTGTCTAATAGACCTCGTGACTTTAAGAGCAGCTGCCCTCAAAGGTTAAGGCCCTTTTTTATAGCGCTTTAGAAATATCAGCTGTGTAGAGTCATAACCCAAACATAACTGTCACCCCACACCCCAGCACACACTGACAGACATGTTCATGAAATACTGCAGAGTTTGTGAGTCCATACCGACAGCTGATACAGCAGAACTGATAACCCTATACATGCTGTGCATAAGCTGCCATATGCCAGACTTCTTATTCCACACACACACACACATATATATATATATATATATATATATATATATTTACATTGCATATACAATGTATGTATGTATATGTGCATATATACTGTTAAAACTTATATCAGTATATATATCTATATATATATATATCAGTATATATATTAGGAGGAGTCTCTCATTTTACATACTCTATACTCTATGTATATAGGTATATATAGGTTTATTTGCCCTTTGCCTGCCATATAATATGTTATGTATTGTATAACATCTTTTGAGGACTTCACCATATGACTAACTATCACAACACATCCTGGTCATACGCTTCACGTCACATGACAGCAGAAACGATGCCAATGAAGCATTTCTGACCGTCCACAGAATCATCCACACTGACATTAAGAGCTCAATCCAGATCACAGTAAAACACAGATGATCTGAGCGCCAAAAGAGTTCCTTCGATTAGATTCCAGAATACAATCCTTTTGTAATTGCTGAGCTTTGCCAATGATTACTGGCAGTTAACCGTGTTGCTTTATACGAGCAAACAGGTGGGGGTACAACTTGCTCCTGTTTGGGTCACTAGTTCAGTATGTTACAGATAAAACTGGCCCATACAGCCACACCCGAACAGAACAGACGGCTGTTTATTCTCCAGTAAGATGTTGTTTACTAGCACACCTTCACTTGCTTCGCTTTAACCTTTGCCGAGTTTACTGAAATCACATTTCTAGCCTGTCTGAACTGTTTGTCTGATGCTGTGGATGGGCACTGTCACACTGGATACAGAAATCGGTCAAGTTTCTGTCAAGTTTGTCACTGTGATTTCTGTATAATACAATCTACTGACCTACTGATAATAATCTATGACAAACACCAACATGTAAAAATGTTTATATCATTTCAGTAACTGTTAAACTATATCACAATATAAGTTTGTTCATAAAAATTAATCATCAGAATACATTGTGAAGCTAATTAATTATTCATTGGGCATCTCTATGACTGCTGCCCATATTTAAAGGGACGTGAACACCCAACCTCTGACCTTCTGTGTGTAACTCATTCTACACTGTTTGCGTTATGGACATGAAAACTGTCTTCATTATGTCATTCTTTATGTTATCTGCAAGCATGCAGTTGATTGAAGACATAAGGGCATCATAAGATTAAGATTGATATTTAAGATTAATATAATATTTAATATTCATTATTAACCTCAAAATAAACCCAGAATGTATAACAATCAGGCAGTTAAAAACAGTATTTTCAATGTTTCAATCCTGGTGTTTTTGTAGCTTGTTTTGTTACATTCATTATATATAATTAGCACAGAACACGGTGCTGCCCAGTTTAACATTTATTACGATCATTACACACAACATCAACATCTCGCTCAGTAACTCTCGGCACACTTCACATGCTGAATGTGAACATAATGATCAGATCAAAAGTTAAACTGCTTTATCAGCTCTAACAGCTAAAGAATTATGAGCGTCAACAACTAAAGATCAGCATTGCGAAAACTAAAACCCCTAATGAACGTAACATCAGAGGGACATGCTGTACTGTCCTATACACATCTGATGTTCTGCACGAATAAATCACAATTTGCTATGATGATTTACATACAGAAATTTTAAAGACACAGTATCAAAAGAAGTGTGTGTCAGTCTAATCTGAGGGTCAGAGAGCGAGTGAAGGAGTCAGGAAAACGCCTTACAAAGAACAGTTCATATTCTCTGCAGAAAAACACTTCAGAAAAGACATACAAGCAGAAAATCATTTCATCGAATAATGTCCAACAGACTGTTACTGTGAAACATCAGACATCATCCTTTAATATCTGCCAGTTTTCCTGCGTGTTGTAAGGTGATATAAAGTGTGTTGTACATAAGAAATTTAATATTTGATTATATGTTTGATTGATAATCCCCACATTTGATCCTTGCGTTAATGTAATTTTTTGACGGTAATGTTTAGGGCAGTTTAAATGAATCGAGGCTTCCCTCTAGTGGTGATTATTAATAACTACACGTGGGCTGTTCAGGTAGAGAAACACTAATCTGCTACAATGTTCATTCTGTTACATTTAAATGTTACCATGTTTCAAAAAGAACAGATTGTATGAAAACTCTGCTTTACTTACGACAGTAAAAACAATGATTATCTTATGATGAAAGCATTACATTTGAATATACTGTATGAGTGTTGGTCCCCTTCTTTCAGTCTCTCTCTCTCTCTCACACTTCTCTTCCCTTTTCCTCTCTTTTATCTCACTCTATTTGTACTCATTTGTGTGATCCTCTCATCATCACTGTCTCTCTGTATATGTGAGTGTTCAAGGTCACATCGGTGTAAAATAAACGTGCTCGTGGATTAAGGACAGAGAAACTGCTTAATGACATGAACAGCAAGAGGAAACTGAACTGGCACACAACATTTCAACTTTTCACACTAACAGTCAGCAGAGAATTATGTTCTCTGAGCTTCTGCTTTGATGTCTTTTCTGAAGAGTTTATTGAGAATGTCACTGAATATTGACCTCATAATGGTAAATCCTGAATTTAGAGACATTGAATTATTCATTCTTACACAACTGAATTGCAGCGCTCATCTGCATGTAAAAAATGAGGCGTTTGGTAGAAAAGATGCAGTCATGCTGTATTTTCTTGTTTAAGGAAGGTTCAGGAAGTGTGTTCAGAGAGTGAGAGATATTTGGATGGGGAACAGATAATCTGTCATACCTTCTTGATAGCCATTCAGATCCTCCAAAGGAAACTGATTTTGGTATCTGTTCCATTTGCATCGCAAAACACATTCTTGAGTGCTTGTTGCTGTAAGAGGGCAAAAATATTTTATTTCAGACTAAATGTGCTGATGATTTTCGGTGCTTATTCGCACATTTATACAAGTGTGTGTATAACACGCAGCTCTCACTCAGAATGTCTTTTCAAAGACCCTCAGAAAAAGCAGATGACATCAATGCTGTTTATGAACTCAGAGAGAAACTGGGAGAGCGAGAATCTTTTTCATTATAGACTTGAACATTCAATATCTGAAAATATTCTGAACCCAAAATGACTGCAGAGGAGATTGTAACATTTTAGGCTACCAAACCAATTTTAAGACTTATCTACTGGAAATAAATTAAAACACTAGACATTAGTGTGTGTGTGTGTGTGTTTAAATATTTGAAATACAACAACTGTAAGTGTGTTCTTTGATACAATATATTTTTCAATGATTCACAAGGTCATGGCTCTCAGACTTGAGACGTGGCTCTGAGACTTAATTCTACACGTTTTCTTTGGTTTTGAAATAGTGAATTATGTGTAATATAAATATATGTCTTAGGGACTCAATTGACGCACCCGAAAGCTATGAAGCTATGTAGCTGTGAAGTGCATCCGCAAGAGGGCGCTAAAAGCAAAGAATCTATGCTGGACAACGAATTCTGCGGTCAGTCATATTATAAAGCTGCTTTAATTTTATTGCCTGACTGATTTGACGGCAGTCTGGTCATACATCAGCTTTTGCAGGCAGCGAAGTACTTCCATCAGCTGGGCATCATGCAGAGAGATCTGAAGAAACTCTGTCCAGAGCCTGCAGCACGCCTGCCTTTGCTGGTAAGAGAAACAACTTACAAATACCACATTACTGAGTGGCGTAACAGGTGCACAGATGCTTTCATGAGTGGCTTGAAAACTTTAGCCACTGAATGAATACACAATGACTCATAAGCCCTAAACACAGCGTGCAGCAGTCACACATTAAGTGCTACTGATTCTGCTGTGTTGTGCTTTCTACTGCTCACTAATGCATTAGACACTTCATACTTACTGAAGTATGAACCTCAGGCATCAGCAGCAGTAACTTCATACTTACTGGATCCTGAGAGGAGGTGCAGTGGTGACCAGGCCTTGCAGCATCCACAATCAGTCCATAAACATCAGGAGAGAAGAACTGAAGATGACCTTGATAAACATGAGGACCGCAGCCGTGCAGCTGTGCAGGAGGGCATGCGCAGACAGGAACAGATTCTGAAATACAGGACAAACGGATGTCTCCTCACCTACAATACAGCTTGCAAAGGATTGTGGGTTTAAAATAAACATTATGTTTCTCTTTGCAGAAATTACACAGAATATATTCAAAAACACCAAATCAATGCACAGATATATAAACATTCAGCCCCTATTGTCTCACAGGACCTCATAGAAACCCCTATAGACGTACATACATTTATACAAATATAAATAAATACAAATTTTGACATACAAATATAAAACTGTACAATGAATGTGTGTACAATAGAATAGCGCTGATCATTATGTCTTGGCAGAACTGTATGAGAAAGTTCATTTAAATCTGATTTGGGTTTTGTGGCAGGTTTGAGGACAGTTTGTGATACTGTTAAGATCTGCAGGCAGAAGAGAGAAAGGTCACGTTTAGTTGTTTGCATGCTGTTGTTTAAAGACTGGGACTCAACACTGGGATTTTAAAAATGAATATTCTGTCATTCTTTACTCACAATCTCATCATTCTGAAATCCAGACGGTTTGGCTCATGTGTTCTGAGAATATGCAATAGCTGTATATGAGACACAGAATGAAATTTCGGTTATTCGCTGACAATTAAAGAAAGAAAACCGGACAGGTTTGGAAAATCATATAAAAATGACGGTAGTGTTTTCAGTTTTGTGTTAACTACACCTGGTGGACTTGTTCCAGTGCTCTCCGTGTCAAATCCATCAAAATATATGCTGTGCTGTTTGAGAAAGCTGAAACGCTTCAATCCAATAGGGGTCGCTGTAGATCTCCATTTTCTCTCAAGAAGCAGATTTCCACACGTTGGAGATTTCACCTTAGAAAATGATAATTATTTAATTCTTATTAATAATTATTTGAACAGGCAACATAATAAAATTAGGCCATTGGTTTCTTGATAAACCAACTATTGTTAAATATTAATGCTGTCTTAATTCCATTTAAAATATATTCATGTACATAATGTTTGATTTCAACACACAGTACAGTATATACAGTATACAGTAAGTACAGTAACTGCAGTCACCACACCATTGGTCAGTGTGATCTGGTAAAGATGCTAAAGCCTGACCTAATTATCAGATGAGTGGAAAGTAATTAGAGATGAATGCTGTATTGACATTTATTATATTCATTCACTGTATAGCATGATTTACTATACACGTCCAACAGACATTGAAACATCCAGATTACAGCAGAAGAACAGAAAACAATCGCATCAGCACGCCAAACTCAGAAGTCATTTACAGTAAATGATCCATCCCTGTCCAAACCAAACAAAACCGCTCCCTAAAAGCTTCTTAATGTACATACAAAAGCAGGAAAATGTCTCAGTGACCCCAAGACGTTCAGCAGATGCATTCCTATGGGAACACAGAAAAATGTTTAATCGCACTATTTTTGGCAGAGCAATACAGCACCACTGCAAGCGTGATATGAAACGCATGCGCACAGCTAGAGGAGCAGTCCACAGATCCACAGCTAATGCAGTGAATAAATATCTAATGGGAGGATTTTCATTAGTCTGTGAGAGTAATGGAAATATGGACAGTGCAGAGTGATCTGGATTACCACTAACAGCTCCAGACACCCGAACTGTCTAGTCCACTTAACCGCGGTTGAAAGGTCATTACAGCTCTGTCTGCCTTACCAGAATGAGCACAAGCGGTCTGTCCCCATGACTGCCTGGTGTTTTCCCAAATTTAACACAAGCTGGAAAATTAAAAACAACCTCAAACTCAATTATGATCCTGTTCTTGCTGCACATCCTGTCTCAAAGCACTGTTAACACAACACTGTAGTCCAAACCACATGGCCTCAGTCGCCCAAGACGAGGTCCTAAAACAAGCCTGTCTGCCCTATTTTGAGCTCGTATATGAGTAAACGTTAGTAAGAAGATGTTCTGTCTTGTTAACAGAACTGTTTACTGCTAACTCGGCTCATATTCAAACCACAATCTGCCATCCGTCTGGCACAACTCATGTCATTAACATGCTGGCGATTTTCCCAATGAACAAAGCAAAAAGAAAAGTTAGGAGGGGTTTTAGTCATGTGCATTTCCTGTTTCTGGATTGCAGTTATACTGAGGTTTCTTTAAGAAGACCTGCCGCTGTCCGTCTCCATGACAATCTCAGACAGGCCACGCCCACCATCAGTCGAATCTGACAGCCCGCCATACCTACTGTTACACTTCACTGCCCAGCAATACAGCATGAACAGTACAATCCATTAATACTCAAAACAATAGAGAACAACAGCGCTTGCTCTGAAATCACAGATCAGAGGGGCTCAGAGATGCTGCTCAGGTAATCTCACTGGAGTGGCCACTCTGAATCACTTCTGCAGATAACAGTCCACTTATTGTAGAGCAGAGGAGAGTGTGAAAAACACACTTTGACAGGAACGCTCCTGTATCTTGCTCGAACACAGACTATTCTGATGCAACAAACTGCAAAATCTTTTCCCAATCACTGATGAAAGAGAAAAACTTCATGAATATTTTCATCAGATTCAAAAAACACTTTCATTAAAAAACTGTCTTTCTATTATTTGTTGTCTAGCTACAGTGATAATCAGCTGCTGCTGAGCCTGAGGTACAGAACTCACGCTGACGTCACAAACGTGTCTCAATTCTGACACACCTTACAATGCCAAACTCAAGTTCAGATCAAGCAAGTTGAAAACAGCCTAAATTCTTCCAGGCCTATTTTATAAAAACAAAAACAATGTTAAAGATGAAGCAACAACGACGCTTCGTCTAATTCAACAACAGAAACTCGGAGCCGGTGTTGCAGAGCTCGAGGCGGGCAGCGTGTGTTCAGTGTTTAACACTCGAGAATTAACACTGAAATAAGAAACTGACTCATTCCAGTCAACAAAGGCGACCGGAAACGCGCATCTCACGGGGATCACAGAAACACTACTGCTTGTTTTGACTTTGTTGCACAATTGCACAAGTTGAACGATTCGAATTAATACAGCAAAACGATGAATGCACACTCGCTTCATTAAAAAGAGAATGAAATGAATGAGGAAGGCAAAACAGCCCGTCTTACAGAAGCTACAATAACAGTGTCGCACAGTTGAGTTTTCATCTCTCCTGCCAAAACCCCTCTTATCTGCCCCAAACAGCCCCTCCACCCTGGCGAAGCTTTAGCGGTTTAAACTGGGGGTGATGTCTTTCTTTTGTGCCCGAGTCTGATCACATCGCACGGATGAAGTGATTAGGAGAATGTCTGGGAGGCGCTGGAGGTGCTCGGGAGGAGAGAGAGACGACACTGACTCTCATTGTGTCGTTGAGTTAAGATGATGAAGGATCTTCTGTGTGTGTGTGTGTGTGTGTGTGTGTGTGTGTGTGTGTGTGCGCGCACTGTTTTCACATGCAGACAGACACACAACTACGATTCCTGTCGTGAGGCGAGACGGGAAAACTGACCTGGATGTGCATTTATTGATCAGGTCCTTTTAAAGCTGTGCGTCAGAGCGCATGTGTGTTTCCTGCCTGTCGATGCACAATCAATGGACTTCCGTATCAGCATGTGATCGGTTTTTGTAAATGGCGGTTTAGCAATTCAAACAAATACATCGACTGATTTCATCAACCAGCATAATGTTCAGAGTAACAATTTAAAGATTATAAAAGGTATAAACACCGCCAAAGACTTAAACACGATATATCTGCTTTTCATCCTGTCATTTTTGACTTCCTATTTCTGAAATCCAGAGGTTTAAAATCACTATTTTGCGGTTCTACAATAAAAGTTTGCATTCAAAATATTTGAAAGAAAATGCTAAATTTTTATTTGACATAAAATTGTGTTTATTTTATACATTTATATTTTATATGCGTTTATTATTTGCATGCCCCTCCCCCTTTTTACTATATATTTTTACTAATTAGTTTTTTCCGGTTTAAACGAGGGTGTGCGGCGATAAATGAGTCATGTGATGACGTGCGACACCAACATTGGTGTCATCTTTTCAAATTAATTTGAAACCAAGAAACTGGTTTCAAATGAATCCATGCCACAGAATTTACAGATGGATGGGCTGCAGTCACATGAGCATTAGAGATCCATCATGAAAAAGTGCCAGTGATTGACATGATGAGATCAAACAGAAGGATTGTGCCTGTCAGAGCACATGTCAATCCATAGGTCATTAATCATGCAAAGTTTTCCAATCACTAAAGATGTTCAGCAGACAGTGCCATCATCTCCTCTCCGGCAAATCCAGAGAGCATGAAAGCTATCAGAGGAACAAAAACAGATTGCACTCTCAAATCAATGTTCAAATGACAAATGAAAGCCCAGAAAATATGAAAAGAGGAATGGAACGGGAAGAAGGAAAAGAAGAGGGGACGAGTGGAAAACTGGGAAACGGTGACCTATTCAAAGGAATCATTTGCAAAGATCCGTCATTTCTTGATGGGAACGCTAAGCACATTAATTTAAGACTCCCCTATTTCCTTTCTTTCTCTGTGGGGTTTAAAGAGAGAGAGAGAGAGAGAGAGAGAGTAGGGAGAGAGAGAGAGAGAGGGAAAGGGAGAGAGAGAGAGAGAGAGAGAGGGAAAGGGAGAGAGAGAGAGAGAGTAGGGGATTTGCTCTAGTCAGGGATTACTTTCAAGAGTCTTTGATGGTTTCAATTATTAGCCAGAGTTTGTGCTCGCAGAGGAGGGCGACATCAAAGGGTGTGGGCGATTAGCACACTGCTAACTTCCAGGCGGACACGCACTAATCTTTAAGGTGACACCAAACATATTGTTACCTCTCCAAACCTGTCGGGGCGCAGCCGCCGGGTTAATTAAACTTACAAGCATCCACGCTGGAGGATGAAGGGTGACGTGTCCATACACCTTCACTTCAGTCAGTTTCTACACATTACTGGTGGTCTAAAACAGGCATTTGAATTCATAAACTTCCTTGCTTTTTTAACAGAAGCTGTACTGGTATGTTACATGCATTTCTTTTTAATAATTAAAGCCATGTACATACCTCAACTGCAGGTTGTTATGGTTACCATGTGTGACCGAAAGCGCCCCTTTAACACAACGGACCATTAGGGGTGTGCTTGCAGCCACTGGGACTCCAGTTATTCATCACTCCATTCATACCGTGAGGACACTGTTGCTGTGGACATTTAAAACCTCTCTCTGAACCCTTCTGCTTATTTTGTAAGAAATAAATAAATGCCTCATCCAGAGGCCTAATGCAAAATAATAATTACATTTGATAACTAGACACATGCAGCAGAAGTAACGATAACTACGTCAGAATGTGTTGTGTTTTACACACTGTTTCTGAGAAATAGCAGAAAACAGCATTGTTTAAACCTACAAAAATGCCCTCAAAAAAAAAGAAAAAAAAGTTTCCTCTAATTGTATTGAGTATTAATTGTATTGTATTGATTGTATTAATAATGCAGTAACTCCAACAAGGTAAAGTTAAGTGACGTAAAAAGATCACCCAACCATATGCAGAAAATACCATCATAACCCCAAAAATACACCATGATTTATCAAACACAAGATTTGGTAGATAGACCAGTTACACCCTTTAGCCTCTGATAAATGGTTTTATTTTCCTGTGTCATTTAAAAGCTAATGTTTTATATTGTCCTGCGGTTATATTCTGCCCTTTTTCTTATTATATTGAAGCCCTACGAGCAGCTGGACACTTACTGGAAGGTACATTAACTAAATGCGCAGAGATAATGATTTTTTCCTACTGCCCCACAGAAGACATTAATTGATAAACGAGATCTGTCTCTTTAGTAATTTTCTGCTTTCAGCACTAAGTTTATTGGAGCATAAAACACATTCAATGATATTTATCATTCAGTATTAAAACAACAAAATAATTCATCACTGGACCGCATACAAAAAAAAGAGAAAAAAATTAAGTGAAACAGTGGCAAGAAAATTTGGAGACCTTTTTTGTCGAGTACATAAATTAACCTGAAATGTTTTGTTTCATTCAGAGATGACAGTACAGAGGTAAAAGTTATGGATTGCAGTTTTAAGTTTTGTATTAGAAAACATAACATTGATAGACTATCAGACTAGACATTTAATTGAATGAAAACATATATACATTTAGTTAGACGTAAACTAGCATCTAATTTTTAGGTCACACAAAACACAGTTCATTCACAAGCTTATTTTACTCACGGATCACTCTTGTGAGGAACTTCACACTCATTTTCTTAAAGAATAAGCAGGAAATGTCTTTCATGTTAGCTGGATCAGAGGCTACACTGATTTAAAGGTTCAACCTTCATTTATTCGGTGGCTGTGGTCCAGCTGGTCTGCTGGGATGATTCAGGTCCTTCAACAGCACCTGTAGTTGTGGTGATATTTAGCTTAAGGGCCACGCGGGGGGAGATTTGGCTGTGGCTTCTGTCAGCGGCGGTTCATTGACTCCACTGTGGCAGAACCTGCAGAGTGATAAGAGCATTGGAGTCTTCGACGGGCCCGTGAGCCCGGTGCTGCTTTCTCAGCTGCAGCCAGAAACTCACTGATTCCAGCATTTAGAGGTCATAGTCTCTTCACTGCTGTAACTGTTACTTAAAGCTGTTTACACTCAACAAACTGCACGTACAGCAAAGCCCAGAGGTCTTAAAAACAAATGTCATGTTTTAACTATGAAACATTCTACTATTCAAGCCTGGTTTGTTTTCATTGTAAGTGATTTACGTTCACTGCAACTGTCTGAAAAACAGATGAGTGAGAATTATTTCTGCACCACAGTTGCTCTCAGTAAAGTGACATTTATCTGAATCTTTGTGTAATAAACAAGATGATGATAATAATAATGGCCCCTCAGATTCATCATTGCTGATCTCAACCGCACGGATCTGTGAACATGTTTCTACGATTATCACAGTTTGTGAGATCAAGGCGTACAGAAGCCACGTCATTCCTAAAGGTCTTACACTTATAAACATTGATGTTTTGTGATGTCTGTTATAGTCACACATGTGATTATAATCATCTCACATGTGTCAGAGCAGCAGAAATCTTCCCCGCACGACCTGAATCACAATATTTCTGTCAGAAATTCATAACACACACGTCACTCTTCATTTCTTCAATTTGTAACAATTGATTGTGAAGGTCATTTTACGAATTAGCGTCGATGGAACGTCTTAGATGCCAAGCAGACGTACACACTTATTAAGAGTGAGCAAGAATATCTGTGACACCAGACTTCTTAAAATACAATCACCAATTAGGTGCAACCTAATTGGACGCAACCGTCCTCTGGTTGTAATATGACTAAAGTGTTAACAGGTATTTGTGTTAGCAGACAGGCTTCTCTGGATGTCTGCTGCCTGGGACTCTTCTCCTTGTGTATGCCACTCAAAAGAGTCGACTTTCATTAATCAGAAAATCAATGGAGCAAGAATCTCAAGATGGAAGAGAGATGGAAACTTCAGCCAAATCAATGAAATGGAAAATATTTGAAACAGCTGATGCCTGCAGTCAGAGGCAAAAGGTTGGGAAAGAGATCTTACTGGAGGAGGGAAAGGCAGTTTTTCATTTTCCAAAGTGGTTCCAAAGCAGTTTCTGACGTCCTTAGACTGGGATTAAATGATACATCTGATGACTGAGCGCTCCAGTGGAGAGACTCTGACCTCTTCTATTCTGATTGGTCAGTATGGATTAAAATTCAGCAGAGAAGGGAAGCAATATCTAAGAAATGTGTCTGAAATGTGACTGCAGAATTCGGATTCTGCGTTTGTTCTGCTGTAGAGTTCTGGTTCTGGCTCAGATTTCTCCTGCAATCTAAAACCATAGAATTCTCTGTCTGTTTTATCATCTGCCAAGGGAAAATATGAGTAATAACACATTTCCTTAAGTCACAAATCTCATTTGGGAGCTTGTTTAAAATTTTAAAAAGACGATGATGTCCCACCAAACTTCCTGTTTTATTAAGAAATATGCAGGAAATAAAAGTGCCCTCATCAGGTGGATCAACAGATTGATTTGCATGCAGTAGGTATGTGTTTCTGAGTATGTGTGTCTATCCTCTTCAGATGCTTCACCTCTCTGTGGCATCAGTATTCTGTCGTTGCTGGATTGTCTTTCTGAAATCTCAGCCAGCTAAAAGACGAGGAGAGACGCCACTGATTTGCAAACAAATGATGGAACATGTTTGCAGCAGATGAACAGACAGATTGATGCATTTCACAAGCAGAAGAAAGTGACGGTCATCCAAAAATTGGACATAACTCATGCTTCCAAGAACGACACGTTCTTTTTAATTAATGTCAAAAACATTAATTAAACTCAAGACGTTAGAAAAGGAGTTATCAGTGCCTCAGACGTTTGACAGAGAAATAACTTGAGAACAATCATTAAGCAGGAAAATCTATCAGTCAGAGCACTGTAAACTTCACATCAGGTCTTTGATCCAATCAGCTTTAATTAAAAGGAGACACACAGAACTTTAACACAAGTCTGTTAGCGTGTCTCGCGTAAGGTTACACAGCTAGCATAAGCCACCGCAGCATTAGACAGATTTACACGGACAGCAATTAGCAGTGACAAAACCACAGGAAGTCCTTTATTATTAGTGAGAGACGGCATGTTTAGCAATATAAGTGACAGTGAGCATTAACGATGCAACAAGAGCGGTTTAAATTTCTCCAAATGAACATCAATCTGTCGCAGCAACAAAGTGACATGCGACAACAGCTCATCAGTCACCTGGTGCACACAGGCATCAGGGGCTGGGCTGCCCCGCCACACTGAAATCTCATTGGTCCAAATCAGTGCTACGCAGCTGTAAATTAAACTCGGGCAGTTTGCATGCAATATTTTTGGCATGTAATGCTTACAGTGCAGGATATGCGTTACATGTCCTGCAGTGTAATGCATGATACTGTAAAACAGTTTTAAACTGCATTTTGCAGTTCTTTTACAACGGTAATCCATGCAGATTTAAAAACTCATTAAGACCGCAGTCACATTGAATGACCATTTAAAATGAACTAGTGAAAAAAACTGGATGAATAAAAATGATGAGAAAACAATTAAGTCTAAGACGTAAATAAGTCTAAGACGTATACTTTATGTTGCTGACTATGAAAAGACTACAGATTAATGTATCACCAATATATAAATACATAAGTTTGTTTTGCTTGGCTGTGATTTTGCTGTATCACTGTTTTTGCTTTTACCTTAGAACTCATTGTATCTGGTTAAATAATGCTTTCCATTTATTGCTGTTCTGATGTGTGCATGTCTGCAGGTGGTAATCCAACTCAACTGTGTGTTTAACCATGTCTAGCACAACCACTCTGTCATTAGTACACATTTCAAGGCACTACGTAAAAGTTAATTTACAATTACGTGATTCTGCAGACAAAATATTGTCTGGAACAGCAGTAATGCAACAGGCTGGAGTTAGTCGAGTTTGTTTGAGTAGGCACACAATTATAAAGATACAACAATGAAGGTCAGTCTGTCTGACAGCAGGTGTGATCTGAGCAGATTTGTACCAAGACACTGGTCTTTATTTGAATGAAAACATCAAGCTCTTGAGACAAAACAGCCTCGCAGATGATTACATGTACAAAAAACAAATGAAAGAATAAAAACATTCAGGAAATATACAGCATCTTCCACATGTCTTAATTAGCCAAATAAAAAATAAAAAAACACCATGCTTGGCATCTGAACATTAAGTTAGAATCCAATCTCTCAACAATCTCACACTGATTAGTGCAAATATATACAAAACACTTCATTGCAGCCAGAGTTTCAGACTCACTCACACCTTCCCCAAACTACTGAACCAAACTTTAAACAATAATTTAAACAAAATGAAACATTTCAGTCCAATAATTATACAAAATATATTTATATATTTATAGAGAATTAAGGACCAGGCAAAGCAGTTTGTC
>JAZGTJ010001476.1:0-55692 GCA_036877575.1 Botia almorhae | reverse complement strand
TTTTTATTAAAACCTTTGACTAAAAGGTTCTTTGGGGAATTAAAAATTGTTTATAGAATTGCTGAGAACTCTTTTTAGCAACTTTATTTTTAGAAGTGTACTCAAGGATGTTTTAAAAAATTATGTTGTGAATAGATTTAATTTACAGTATTAATTACATTTTATTATATAAATTAGTATTTGGTGTTGCCATCCTTTGCCTTTACAAGAAACTGTTTAAGTTAACTTTGCTGGTACTGGTTGTTCCAAGTCTGAAAACGTTAGCTCAGTTCAGTTCAGTTATGAGGACTGGTTTGATAGTCTAAGACTTTTCTTAGATTAAGTTTAGGTTACAGTGACCTTTGCTATGCAGTAATGGCACTTGATATGTTAATTGTTTTTTAGATGCTAATCTCTGCTGATTGTGGTTGTGCAAGAAGGTAAGTGCCTCTTGTTGACACACTTAAGAAGGATTCTTGTGCCAAATAATTGTATACATCAGAATGTGCTTCTGTAGAGGTGAACAAAATGAATATAAACATAATGCTACAAATGGCTTATTGGATAAAGATAAATTTCATTTGTAATTTGTAAGTCGCTTTGGATAAAAGCGTCAGCTAAATGACTAAATGTAAATGTAAAATAAGAAATATATTTTTTAACATAAAGATGCTATAAAATAATAGTTGTATAGTTTTGTTTGGCATCCCAAAAAGCATGACTAAATTGGTTTTACCTCATAGACCTCTCTTTTCGTTTATAACAGATCACCAGTGGTCCACTGCATAATGCAACTGAGCTTGTGTAATCATATGAATCATCCAGTCCTAAAATAAGCCTTGGAAGCATAATGGCAGTTCTTCCTAATAAAATCTTTCAATAACAACACACCCTCATCCAGGCACAAGCATTAGAAGTTACTAAAAGAGCAAAATAGTCTGTGCCCTTTATGGCTTGCGTCTTGACGTCACAAGTCATTATGTTCTCTACCCCAGGTATGTGTATGAATTTGCCCAGAGGCACAGAAACATCCCAGCAGGCTTTTGTGCCTTAGGTTGCTTAAAACAATGTGAAAATGGCTGAGAGATGTTGCCACCTAGAAATCAAGAACTCTTGTTTCCTCCAAGAGATATTGTGAGCCACAGATTTCTGAATAAATTAATTGGAAACACTAGGGTACTTATGACCCTTGTCTGAGAGGTAAGAGTTTAATATTAGTTATAATACAATATATTTCATGCTGATCATCATATCATTTGCAATCACACATACAGCAGAAATGCATATTGCTTTCCTTAGGATTATTATTTTTTTAAGGGCCCAAGCACTAAAAGAGCGAAGGGCCCAGTTGTTATTCTTAGGATCATTATTATCTTCTATTATCTTTTTCAGGGTTTTCAGGGCTTTTGGGCACCTTTAAGGGCTCTCTTGAAACTTGGCACACACGTCAAATTTGGCTAGGGGAAAGGTTGGCACAAAGGCGTTCCAGGGGGCGCTTGGTGCATATACCCACCCTGCACCCTGACACCCATTAGCTCTGAAAAGTACAGAGTCTGCCTACTAAAGTTAAGATTTGCGTACAGTCACCAAACTTGTACATGTACAAACTGGTACATGTATTGTTCTTATCAAGTTAGACAACTTTCAAAATTACATTAAATAGCTTCGCCCAACACAATGTTAGCCATTTAAGATTGTATGTGGATTTTCTAACAATTTTAGGCTCTGAAATCTTAAATACTACTCATAGGGATTTATGGAATTGTCACCAAGCTTGGCAAGTATGATACCAAGACATTGAAGATGCTAAATTGTAAAGATATTTTTGATCTGCCACATGGTGTTGGCATGGTGAGGCAATACATTTATGGCAAAAAATGGAAACAGGAAGTATCTTATGTCAAACTTGAGATGTATGTTTGGCATAGAGTTGGCTTTTGTGCCATAGTGCCACCAACTGTAAGTGTTACACTTAAAACAGTTTGAAATAGTGCTCTTAAATTTAAGTTGCTTTCGCAAGTCACAGTTAAAGCACCACCAACTGGCATCAGAAAGTGCCAATTAAAATTTAAATACGGGACTATTAAATACTATTATTATTTACTATAATTTACTCTAATTATTATTTGCAGTTAAATGCAAGTCCCCGCTGTGCATTGGTTTAGGACAAGCTGCTTGTGATATCGCCGTAGTGCTTGGGCCTGTCATCGCTGCTTGCAACTATAATTTTTTATGTTTTTGTTAATATCTAGTTTACTATTATATTGTTTATTTATTATTAGATGTCACTGATAGATGGCACTGAATGACAGGTCTCATACCAAACCCATGGGCAGCCTGTAGTCCATTTGCTGATCTTCTGAGGCATAATGCATACAAAGTGCCTTCTTGATCTATTCTAATTTGATTGGCTGACTTTTTTTACCTGCCTAGATTTTTTCAGGTTATTTGCATCAAATCTCTGAAAAATATATAGAAATTGTTTTTTAAAATTTAGGAATTTTAATTAGATATCCATGAGCAAAATTATATATTTCTCCTTGTTATAGTTCTTTGTTATAAAATGGATTTTTTTTTGCACTATGTTAATATCTGGATTGTGAAAATGACATTGCACCTGGCTTGATGTGATTTAAATGGATATGCCATGCTACACCCTGACTGCAGATACATGAAAAAGTTTTGCAATTTACTTCCTAAATCAAATTGGACAACTTCTCCTGACTAGACACAGAGAGAATGCATTTATTACAATGTGTGTGGGTATTAATATAAAATGTAATTACAGCACACAAACTAATACTTTTTCAAAAAGAGGTTGAATGCTAACCATTAAATGCTAATCATTTCATATCTATTACATGCATAATAAAATTATAATATTGATGTTTGTATTAATTGGGGTAATGTAATTTGTGATATCACTAGTTAAGTGGCAATATTGAGTGAATAAAATAAAAGACCTTAGAAAAAGTAAAATATTACTGCCTGGGCAAAGCCATTATTTAGCGAGCGTTTAGCGAGGGAGCTGGCCAACGTTACAATTTTGTTTGCTTGATTACACTGGGACTTCTTTGCAAATATTGCAAATATCTTCCTGGCCTTTAAACTTATGACCATTACCAAATCTGTACAAGATTACTATATTTTTTTAGTTCTGCTGTTGTGTTGTGTAAGTTATGTTTCAGATCAGACTTCTTTTCTACAGCAGCACTTTCTTGGTTGGTTATCTACACGAGTTAAGTTTTGTTGGTTCAAAATTGGCTAGAACAGCACTAAGCAGCTTAAACCAGCATTAAAGTAATGTTTTGTTGGCTTTAGTACAACTTTAATATTCTACATTGTTGGATATGTCATGTATGGCAACCGTACCTTTAATAATATTCAATTCCAAATCAAAATGAGCCAACTCATTACTGGATATCAAGACAGTTCATATGTGAATGTGTTTTAGATGGCAGAAATTTAGTCTAGCACTTCCTGAAGAATGTAATTGTTCCCACTCTGTTGCTATTGTTTTGTGTATTGTCTAAACGCAATCAAACAAATGTATTGTAAGGAGCCATATAGAGTGCTATGCCAGACTATAATGAGACTAATAATCATCTGTCTGCTTTTGGTAACAAATTGCCTGAAGGTGCTTGTGCAGTCTTCTGTGGGGAATAAACAGGATTCCAAGATGTTGTCAAAACAAGAGCTGTGATGGCAGACACATCTGTTGTTCTGAAAAAAATTTTTCGCTGCCCACACTGCTTAATTCAACCAGTAATTAAATTTTAGGATTATAGGAAACTGGAACATCAAATGGAACAAAATGGCAATGAGGATAAGGATGTTGAATATAATTATATTTTTCTGCTCATCACAATTATGAGCATAATTAGTATTTTATTTTATGCAATTTGATGCTTAAAATGTATAGGAATTATATACAAATATATTTTAGCATCTTCTGTATATCATTCTTTGCCTAGAGTTTGCTAGAATCATACACTTGGTAATTTATCATCAGCTCTTTAAGGTCTTAACCTGGAAAGCTTTTTAAACAGTATTAAAGAAATTTCCATTTATGCTTAACTCTTCTTGGCTGCTTTTTATTTATTATTTGGTAAATAATTTTAATTTTAATTGGCTAATTTTTAAAATAAAAATTATATATAATTATATTAATATTATAAATTATATATTAAGGTCATAAGAAACCTTTTTGTCAAGTGATCCTAAACTGGTGTGTTTAACCATTTAGTTTTCTTTTAGAACACCTTGGATTGAAGAATTTATGCTATTCTCACAGATTTAGAAAATTTCCTCAACTGCATAAAAATGTCATATTTCTAGGTTGTCTTAATATTATCAAAACCTCTTAGGATAATTCTTTGAAGAGAAATCAACTATTTCCTATCACTTCCAATCCAGGCTAGAAAAATGCTGTTTACAGCTCCAGCATGAATGTATAATTGATAGGTAAGAAATCCAGTAAGAACTCTCTGATTCAGATGAGGAGGCACATTGTATAACCACAATGAGAAACACCAAGATTCAAACCTCTTGGGACAATTAATTTGACTCCTATTCCACTTCACAAGTCAGCAATTGTCATGTGGTCAATTTCTATCTGTTTGTAACAAGATATTATTTGTTAAAAATAAAAAAATTCTAAAAAAAATTCTGGTAACTACAGTTTGTAAACTTCTGGTGGTTATACAATTTTCTTGCAGTTCATTGTATTGCTTCAATACTGCATCTTTAGCACAACAATAATGACAGCAGCTCCACAATAGTGCGTGTCAAAGCTGCTCCACTTTTGTTGAATTTTATCTTTTATATCATTCAAACTACTGCACTTATAAAAAAATGCCAAGAAATTAAAGTGATGAATGCATATACCCTCTTTTCAGAGGGCGATGGAGAAAACCTGCCTTGGATGTGTGGATGGCTCAGGCCCCGTTTACACGAAGGGAAGACGCAGATATTTCCCTGCGGTTTGGCCTCTCATTTAAACGAAAACCCTGTTTTTATCACAGAAAACGATTATTTCTAAAAACTCCGGCCAAAGTGGAGATTTCTGATAATGCCGGTTATGTGTTGCCGTGTCAACTGGGAGAAACGGGGTTTTAGGTTCTCAAACGTCACATTATGCGCCAGAAAATGCTTAACGTCATGTGAGCGCCCTATTTACAGCTGTTTTGAAAGGAACAGGAAATCGCTCGTGTTATTCGTTGGTGTCGATTCTGAGGATTTTGATTGGCTTGCATGGCTTTTTTCTTTTCCCTATACTGCCGCCCATAAGTTTGGCATAGTTATTATGGCGCTCGACTGTGTATTTATGCGGGTTGATATAAATGACAAGTTTTTTGAAAACGATGTTGTGTGCACAGTGTTATTATTGAAAACGGAGGGGAGGAAATATTCGTTTCTCTAAATACCCGGCTATGTGTAAATGTGGTCTCAGTCTTCAGATTTAACCATTTAATTCATTCCAGCTCTGTGCAGAAGACCAGCACTATGAAATTGACAGCTGACAGAATTAAATATTCTGATATAGGGGAGTCAGTTTCATTGAAATCTTTTTTACACCTTTCACCTTTTAATCACTAAGCATTGTACATTATGTGATGTAAAGCTGTTCAGAATATAATAATCATATACTAGGTAATAATTCACAGCATGTTCACTGAGACACACACAGGTCAAATACAGGTTTTTTAGAAATAGAAATAGAAATAGAAATAGACCTTTATCCCAAAAACAATGAAGATGTTTTAATGTCTTGATTTTATCTTACACTAGTATTTTAAAGGGTAAAAGGGTTACTATCATATTGTTCATTTTGTGGATATGAATATAATTATATTATCAACATATGACTCTCTATGGAAAATGCTGAAAAAATACAATCAGACTTCATCAACAAAAGAAACTGATAGTCCAGATAATAAAGATTCAACATATTCTTCAGCACAATACCTTGGTTGATTTTTCAAGTTTCCACAACCAAATTAAACCAAAGGTCTGTGTGGTTTAAAATAAATAATTAAGGAGGACTTACAATCCCCCCTGGTATTTCCATAATGTTCTCACTATTGGTCTTAAATGTCATTTTAGTTTAAGCACCACCCATTAGAACAAATTGGGTGGATATAAACCCATTGACCGTTTCTCCTGAGATGGTCAGCTTCAATTATAGAAGTGAGTCATGGCTGGTTTCTGGTCAGCACCTCTGGCCTTCTTCATTTGGTGAAAATATAGGCAGTATTCACTGCATGCTGTGCTGAATGAGGCTCATGAGACTTATAAAGTCACTTGTGTGCATGAGTGGTCAAGAAAGAATAATCTCTTGCTGCGGGGCAAACAGCCGTGCTGAGAAGCCTATGTTTAATTTATCTTGGGTTGTAATTAGGTGAGCCACTCAACATGGAATTCACATGTTTACTCCATAACCTGGTGCCATTAAGGTGCCATTTTCTTAATGCGTTGAAGCCTAATATTGGTCATATGTCCACCTTCAGATATTAGTGGAGTACTTAAGTTTTCATTAATATTAAAACTAATAATATTTAAATGTGTGATAACTCCTCAATATAGGCTCCTTTGTTTATTCATTACACTGCCCAACTTTACCATCTAGTGGTGGAGTATAAAAATGTTAATCCTTCATTTGTTTTTGCATCCCATACTAAATTATACATCAACCAGTGAATTTTGTTTATTCATTTGTTTGCAGTAATCACAAAACCAAAATCCCTGGATTTACAGTTTGGCAAGTATTGGTGAGTTTAGTATGTTGTGTGCCCCCATGTGGTATGTGATAATGTTACTATTGAAACAACATTGTTTCACTTACCAATGTGCAGAAAGCATGTGTGTATTTTTAAAACTGTTAGGGTGGGACAAGAGAAAAAGGGCCAATAGACTTTTGAAGGTTAATATCTTCATAATTTATCTTAACTGCAGGAATACTGACATTGATCAAAATATGATACTATGTGCATGTGTCTCAAGATACTTCAGTTTGCACTGAAAACAAATTTGAGGAAAGGTTGTTGCCACTGGGTGGTATTTGAATGTTCTGATATGATCAGAGGTCATACAAGGCCTGAAACATGTATTTGTGTATTTATTTTTTATGTATTTGTATTAATATTTGCATATTTATCTTGCTATTTTAGCAGAATAAATAGAAATTAGCTTACAACATAGCTTATCGGCTATAATTCAAACCATGGGCTTACCTTTACATGACAAGGCAGAGTCCTTGAGGGTGACTATTAAAAATGTAGAGAGAGAAAACGTCCGCTAATTGCTGTCGAAAGGACAGCTGGGAAAGATTTTTTTAAACGCAAAATTGTCATGAATTATCTCAATGCTAATTTAATTTGAAAGTCTTTGACACTACAAGTCATACCAAGTATGATCATTATCTTTAACAGTCTACTCACATTTGGGAAGACATCAGTGGGACAGGTGTCCAAAACTTTAATGAGGAAAGAGAAACTGTGACCATCTTCTGTTTCCCTAGGCAGGAGATTTAAAAATCTGCTCTCCTTTTTCAAATGAAACACCAAAGTGTTCATCTGGTATTCTTAGTAGCCTGCCTTTTGAAATAAATTAGAGCCAGGCAAACACACACTTGCTGTGTGCATTAATCATCTTTGAGGCGACTGTGCAGTTCATCAATTTCAGTCTAAAATATCAACTAGTTTGTTAAGATCAGCATTTCTTTAATGGCTACAGATTTTCCCAAACTACATGAAACTGCAGGCTCTTTCAGTCGGGATGGTAGATTTCTCACTCTGGTGCTGGTGACAACCCAGTGGGAAATGTTGTTTGGGAGTTGTTTTTAATAAATTCATCCGCTAACTTTAAAGCTTTGTCAAAACCATTTTGCACATTTTCTCACAATTGAAACTAGTTGTCCCATAGATCTTTGATCAGTGATAGGCAGTCAGTGACTGATATTGTGCTGCTCTGTAAAGTCCTAGTTGCAACATCACTGGCCTCAAATAACTTCCCAAATATCACCAACAGAAATACAATTTCTTTTGTCTGCGTTTGATGCATGAGTGAATCAGCTTCGAGTTTGGTTTGACCACTTGTTTGAGAGAACTCCAAAATGACATTAAATAATGTCAATATGTTAGTGATGGAGCCAGATTTCGAACCCCCTTTGTGTCCGTAGGTTGCTAAAATTCAAGACACCTCCTGTGAGGATAAAGCTCTTTTTTAAACACTTAGAAATACTTGCATGCAGTCATGACAATGTGCAAAGACTTAACAGTATCAAAAAAAGACCGACATACCTAGATACCTTCGTTGCAGTGCTAGAAACTAAATGCATGTTGCAGAGATTGCACACCACCACCCTTGTTACCTGACATAACAGAAGCCTGTCAAAACTAAAGCCAGCACAGAGAGATGGCTTCAGCTGCAGTGGCTCAATAACTTGCAAATTTTACTGCAACAATACCATTAGCACTCATATCTCCTGGTCCATGAACCCGACAGCTTTTTCTTTAACTTTGCCTTCATCTTATACATACAGCCATCAGCTTGTGTTTTGACATTTCCTTGCATTCATCAGCTATAATCACACAGGTGTATGAAGTCTCATGTCTTGATCTCACATAGAATTAGCAAGGCTGCACTTTCAAATAACTCATTCTTATTTTCTGGACCCATTAGTCTACCAGTTTTGGGTATCTCCTGCAGATGATTTTGCATGTATGGGTCATGCTTGGCACTTAAGATAAACAGCTTTAAAAATTGCTCTTATTTATGGCCTCCTCAGTTTTTCTGTGGCCACGTAGAGGAATGCGTTGTTTTGCGCAAAGCATAATGTCAATAACTACTTTCAAATGTTCATGGGTTTTTCTCCACAAACATTTAGTCAACACAAAAAATCTGTTTTAAAACAGTCTCCTGAGTTTTACGAGTTGCTTAATAGCCTTTATATGTAGAAAAGAAAAGGAATGAAATTTGCTGGCTTGGTTTCTAATGCATGACCTGAACAGGTATTTCCAGCCATTGACTCCATGGTTAATGAATGCTTTCTCTGCACATGGGGGCCGAACATGTAAATGAGAGGGTTTAGGAGGGATTTAATTTTGCTCTCACAGTCTCACTTTTTGTTTTGATTTGTTGAGACTGAGAGTTCGAACCCTCAGCAAGCTGATGGGTCTTTTGAGTGATTTCCACTGTTTTTTGGGCAGTAATATAAGATCAAATGCATACATGTAAAATGTAATAAAGACTCCTCTGTGTGCTTGTGTAAAATTAACTTTACGAAACAATAGTTTTATGTAATAATTGAAGCACCATGAGCAAGTGTCTTTATGCTTAATAAAGGTCTTACAGGTAGCCCAAAGCAAACCCTGTCACCCGTTTGGTTAATTTAGCCGTTCAGTTTTCTCTTGCAATTATCTTTTCTCTTCCAATTATCTGCTTGCCCTCTCAGTAAATGGTGAAGGTGGAAGAGTTGCTGGTGAGAACATGTAATTGAAGGATGTTAAATCAGATTGTAAACTGCAGCCATACGCAGACAAATACTTGAAACTTCTTTTGCCATTTTTGCCATTCATTTTACATTTATGGAAATAAGTGCCAAATACATTCTTTTCCAATTCTCACTGTGTGTTTTGTGGGAAGAAGAAATAATTATACGAGTTCGGAATAATGAGGGTCAGTACAGGATGACAGAATCAAATTTCCATTTTGATATTTACTAGTTGGGGTGAACAATTTTAGACGTTCATCACCAGGACAAGCAGGGCTTGAGCAGGTTTCAGGGTCTCTGTACAACAGATCTATGTTTAATATAGGTAGCTATTAAACTCATATATGATTAAAGCTCTGTCATTAAATGTCTGTTTTCTAGACAGAGAAACACATTAAATATTCTACATATTAAATATTAGAATAACACTGGGTTTAAAAGTCAAAGATTTTCTTT
Organism: Botia almorhae; assembly: GCA_036877575.1. Taxonomy (NCBI): domain Eukaryota; kingdom Metazoa; phylum Chordata; class Actinopteri; order Cypriniformes; family Botiidae; genus Botia; species Botia almorhae. The sequence continues at coordinate 45,764 of JAZGTJ010001476.1, read as the reverse complement.
GGACACCATCAATGACACCAGTGAAAGTGACACTTTAATGAAATGTTGGAAAAAATGTCTTGCCTCTCGCCATCGGAAATGTTTTATTCTCTTTAAATAAACTTTTCACTTGCTTCAAAGAATGTTTGTTTGTTTTAGTGTTTAGTTTGGTCTTTCTTAAGTTTGTGGCATTTGCAGTATAATAGTATTATTCTGCTGTATGAATAACCTTTACTTAGAGCATAACAATGTCCAAGATAAGATGATTATACTTCTGTTGTTGCCATGATATTTGATTGCTGAATGGTAATGGTTTTAGCAGATGTTTTCCTATCAAAGTTTGCAGTAATTTTTTATTTTTCTTCCTAAATTAATTTATTATTTTTCTGACATCAGCTATTTGCTTTGTGGTAATACATTTCAAAATTGTGTACTTGTAAATTGGAATATAGCTTTTTTGTAGTCCAATGAAGATATTTAAGTATTAAATTATATTTAAAAAATAAATTATTTTGGGGGTTATCTGAATGGCCTGGCATTATCTAAATTATAAAGTGGCAGTTGTCAAGGTGATTAACAGAGAGCCTTTAGCAACTGAATGGAAAGGGAGAGCAAAAGGATGTTTATCTGCCGGACTTTATCTGTCAGATTGCCGATATGAAGCATGTTCAATTAAAATCTTATTTATTTAGATGGGCTGAGCTTCTCTATGTTTTATTGGCAGTCCCTGAAAAAATCATTAGTAAAAATCTATAGTAAAAACATAAAACACAAAACATCATTAGAATGGCACATACATATAAGAGCACAATAAACACAAAAAATCACCCTATTTCAAATGCAAAACAATGCATACTGATTAACCATTTTATTTAGAGGTCTAAATGCACATCACACAGGTAATTCTGAGAACAGTCTCAATCTTAGAACTGTATGACCTGTAGCTAACCTAGCCTTTATTGAGAGCCGCTTCTCGGCTGATGATAATTTTGTAGAATTCTGTTCACAATGTATCTGGTTACCAGGAAAACACTATCATACTAGCACACACTGCTGCTTCAGCCATCATATGGTAGAAATATACAAATAAAAACATGTTTAATAATCTGTAAAAAGTCATTCCATTTATTTGTCAGAAACATTTAAATGTAGCTTGCTTTATTGTTATTGTATATACTAATTTTCCCATGGCCACAGAGAGGAATTTTGTAGTGGCTATGTGCAAGTTCTGCTAATTCAAAAGCAAAGTAACAGTCATACACCAAATGTAATGGTAATTATCAAACTAAACAAAATACAGAACTTTTAAAAACACTTTAAAAACTATGTGATTATTTTATTAAATAATAAGCAGTGGGTTTAATCAGTGATGACATTAATACATTTGCTAACCGGCATCTTCTCATCATCTTCTCAACCTTTCACCCTAAGTGTTTCCACATATAGAAAAGGCGCAATATGTTGTCCAGTTTTTTCCTTGAACGACAACTGCACCTATATGACAGAAAATCAAAATACTGCCCTAAACACACTAACACAAAGGCAGCGTGATCCTCCTAATATGGTGTTGAAACACAACATTTACCCAGAACACAACGTGATGTCAGCTTCGCACTCTCTATAGTAAGCTGTCAAATGCAGCTTTGCAGGGCTGTGCATTAAGTGAATCGCTATTGTTTATTTTAAAAGGGGCTGCTCAATGTGTCTCACGCTGTTTTCTGTTTCCACACTGTCTTACATTTGATCTGAAATTGTCTACACATCAAATAATGCTTCACGTTTAGAGGCACTTCTGTGGGTCTTTAAAAATGTGTGAGCGGGTTTTGACTAAGTTGTGAAAACCAAACGTCCAGTTTCTACTGTTTGATAATACATGTCATAGTAATCTAATGTGGTTTTCCTAAATTAAACCATTTATGTTAGGTCCCACTTATTTCAGTTGATGAAGACTTCAACAGGGTCACTTCATGAAAGGGAACACTACAATCCTAAATGTTCCCAAATGGTTCTTTGTCAGGCTGTATGATTCTTCAAAGAGCCTTTAACATAAACAGAACCTTTCCATTGCACAAAAGGTACTTTGTAGTGGAAAAAGATTCTATATAATTATTATTTTAAGAACCTTTGACTGAATCCTTTTTAGCAGCTTTATTTTTAAGGGTGTATTAACCCTAAAGGTGACTGTGCACAAAACACAAAACAATGACAGCTATATTAAATAAGTAAGTATAAGTAAGTATAAGTATAAGTATATATACTCTTTTGATCCCGTGAGGGAAATTTGGTCTCTGCATTTATCCCAATCCGTGAATTAGTGAAACACACTCAGCACACAGTGAAGTGCAGCACACACTAATCCCGACGCAGTGAGCTGCCTGCAACAACAGCGGCGCTCGGGGAGCAGTGAGGGGTTAGGTGCCTTGCTCAAGGGCACTTCAGCCGCTTTCTACTGGTCAGGGTTCGAACCGGCAACCCTCCGGTTGCAAGTCCGAATGGCTAACCAGCAGGCCATGGCTGCCCACCAATTGAAAAACTAAAATTGAAAACACAATACCAACTGACATGGTCCCTTAAATTCTCATGCTTTAAATATGTTAAATTAAATTATGCAAGCGTTTATGGGTATTCCCCCAGCTCCGTTACTCAGTAGCAGATAAAACAAAGTTCATTGCTAAGCCTTAGATTTATTAAGGATTTATCTTTCAATCTAATTAGCTGAACTGAAAACAGGGACTTAGCAAGTCTCCACCACTCCATATGCCTTGACAAGTGGGCTGCACAGAAATATATATATTCCATGCTGGAAATTGTGGTACAACTGTCTTGAAAGGTTTATATGTTATATGTAAAAATCTGTTTTCTCCAGGACGCTAGTGCGCTCTATTAAGGGAGCTGTGTGGAAATTGAAGAGAAGCAGGATGTCAATGGGCTCATGCTGGGTATAAGACTTTCTGTTTAGAGGAGAGCTCCATCTCTCTTATCACTGGCGAGGGCCTGGATCTTTCGTTTGTTAGCCAGCACTCCTGTCTGAAGCGAAAGCTGTGCTGTGGGTGACCTGTTTATTAAGCTATACTCCAGAGTAGTCGAGAAAGTATTGGTACCAGCCGCTCTAGTATAAAAGTAATGTGTTTTTCCTATTGTCAGACTTCAATAAAAATCCACCTGCAGATCTGCCCTGACAGCACATTTACATTTATTTATTTATTTAGCAGACACTTTGTTCCAAAGCGACTTACAAATGAAAAAGCATTTAAAATTTTGCCTGAGTTAACATAAGCGTAGTTTACTACAACCAACTGACCTCCTGAAATAAGCTGATGTTTTCACTCCTTTTTGTAGTACGCATTTGAGGAGAACTGTTGAGGCTGTAGATGCACTATAACTTTGTGGCTCTTCATACTTCATATACATATTCCCACAGTCATTTTACTTACCTAATGCATATGTAAAACCAAAACAACTTGATTGCGTCACATGTGAGTCAGATGGCTCTTTCAGTCTGTGTAGGAGAAAGATACTTTTTTGTTACCGGATGGTGACAAAAAAATCACCGTATGGTGATGTTTAGTCATTTTAAAGTTCACTTTTGGATTTAGTTACAGTTAGTTGTACATCTGATTGTATGAAAATGCATGGACATTAGCAATTTAGACGCATCACCTGCGTCATGCCCCACTTAAACAATTTTCGATGGGGATCCAGTCTTGTTCAGACACTAAAGAACTGTGAAAAACAACATAGTCTACAACATAATCAGGGAACCAGATGTGAATGGAACAGTCTATAGAGTATGTACCACATCAATTATAAAAAAAAACTATTATGTTTTTGGCTAGTGACGCATTTTTGCACATAATAAGGTGGCAAATATATTCAATTCAATTTTGTTTATAAAGCGCTTTTTACAATGTTCCATTTTTTAAGGCAGCTTTACAATAAAAAAAACAGAAAACAGGAAAATTAAAACATGTACAACACAGAATACATGGTATTATTACACATTATTATATGTATATTAGTAAACAAAATTAGGAATACTAAGATTGTAATTGGTTGATAAATATAAAGTTGATCTACTGATAACTGATAATAACTACAACACATTTGGACCATTTAAGTAAACTTGAAAAGAACCTCAGACAGGCAGAGGCTTGAACCTACTCAACCGTATTGTATGCAGACGTCTCTTAAACAGTATGTACTTTCGAGCCTGTGCGACATTTAGTCAATTAACATGCTAGATGACCGGTATCACATTGAGCAAGATATGTCATTACAGCTTACATGGAAATGGCGTTTACAAAGAAGATAAACATTTCATAGAACAGGAGTAAGGGGTTTGCAATAATACAATAAATAAAATACTTGAACATCGCATAATGAAAGAGAACGGGAGAAAAAGAAAATAACAAAATAGTAGAGTCTTTAGGATTGTAGTTAGATCGTTATTAAAGGCAATATTAACAATGTACGAAATCCTAAGCCAAACTAAATGTCAGCAGTCTACATGTATTGATCAGAACAGACAATACATCTCTAGTGTATTGCATAAAGACATAATGGGGGCCCACTTTCTTCTGTCTGGCTCAATTCAGATGCAGCACACAGCAGAAGAATGATGAAAGGACCAGGTAGCTGGGTTGTTTAGAGAATATGTACTGAATTGAAAGGCTTGTGGTCAGCTTGCCAAAATCAGTTTAACTTATACATACTGAGCATCTAAATTGACTATGTTAACTTAGGGAAAAGAAAGAAATATTGTATGTTGGTTTACCAATGGTGTGTACTGGCTGTAGATTACAGTATTGTTAAAAATTACATTGTTCAATACGTACAAAATTCTATTACAAATGTGTATGTATATAAATTATATTTACAATGTTGAAATTGTATAACATGTTTGTTCAGAAAAAAAATACTGAAGAAAGTTTAAGCTTTCTTAATGAATGTTAGTCTTAGTATTTTCCTCTTTTCACTAACATCATCCAACCTCCGGCTGTCTATCTCTTTAGCTGTAGCTCACTGGACCACTGAGCTACTTTCTGCATCTTTGTTCATTAAAGTCCCACAATAGTGCCTTTTAATTTTACATTTACCTATAGTTGGGCCCTGTGTAATCTGTGTAATGTTGATATTGAACACTAGATGGTGAGGTTGTGTCATATTTAATGAAAGGCGGGCAGCGACACTTAGCTGGTAAAAGCACTCTTTCATTGTAAATTAACTTGATCTTAAAACCTTTTGCCTTTTAATTTTCAAGCAGCAGATATTCATCCAGATGGCCAAAGTACTTAGAATATTGCCACATGCATTATAAGTAACTAATCACAAAAAAATCGCAAAATAATTTATGTAGAATATAATATCAGTAACACCCAAAAATACAGATAAAACACACAAACACTCACAATAATGCACAGAAAAGAAAAGGAGACCACATAATAAATTCTGTTCATTTTTAATATTCATTTCCTTTGAAAAATTTCAGCTGTTTTGTTCTAAAAAGTCACAAAACATTTTTTCAATTAAAAATGTGTCAGTGTTATAGACTCTACAATTAATATTTAGCATTGAAATGTTCAAGAATATTCCCAGACATGCTTTCACAATATATATTTTGTCTGTTTCAGCTAGGTACCCCCAAAATATATAAGTTAAAAAATCCAATCTTATACTTACAAGGTTAAAAATTGACTAAGTACTATCAGAAATGAATTGTATATTTTTGTTTGTTTTTGAAAAAAGAGGGAAAAATGATGAGATGATAGAAGAAGTTGAGGAAAAATTAGCTGGAATCAACAAGAAATAACATATAAAAGATCAAGGCTTGAGGATAACATGATAATGACATGCACGCTACATTTGCTACATCTGGACAGCACATTCTCTCTTTCCTAGTATATAGCCAACTTCATTCAGATATGACTGTATCACACTGTTAATTCAGTGACACTTATTTTTACAGACAACACATCTTGCAATGTAACATTCAATCAATGACTAGAAAGTTCCTAATATTCACAAATTAAAATTCAAGTTATCTGAAATTTCATACGACATCTACAACCTAAAAAAATGTCATGTTCTATTGCAATTTTAAGCCACTTGGGTAAATCATTTGCAGGATAAGCAGATCCTGGGTTTACACATATGTAGACTTGCAGGTTTGCAGGTAGGAAAGCAAATGCCCAATCACATTTGGAACTTATAATGACTCCGCATATGATTATTAGAACATTTTTAAACAATTAGATATAAATGCTGCTTTGTTAAAGGAAACAATACCAAAATATAAATGACTAATATATATTAAAACAGTAGGATCAATACCACTGATTCAATAAATTTAATATCAATATCATTAACAGGTTAATCAACAGCTAAGTATTGTAATATACTATTTCACAGGTGTTTTCTCTCTCATCATAGTATAATGTCTTGAACAGTTTGTTCAAGATGTACATTAAAAGATCAACAATAAAATCTCATGCTGTGCACATAAAAAATGATGCCTTTTTTATAATGCCTACCATTTAAAAAAGAGGTAGAGTAAGCAAAAAATAAAAGATAATAGTGACTAAGTAATTTGGTGAAAAGATTTGTACTGTATTGTATTGGGTGAAAAATAAAGGGAGTAATTCTTTACCTCTTGTGGAAAATAGTTACAGCATTTTTCTAAAGCTCAGATGAAACAATGAACTGAATTGCATAGTAGTTTAGGGATTATAATTTGCAAACCCTAGTACGTGAGTGGAAGACAAGTGTTCCTTAAGTTATTCTTAACACTTTACAGAAACTGTCAGTAAAGGGAAACAGTCCTTAAAAATATCCCCTGGTAAACTGGCTTTCTGTAAACTGTAGGTATGTTTTGGGATCTACAAGATTATAATAAAATCTGTGTTGCAGACTGGAGACTTCAGATAAAGTTATATGGACGTCTCAGACCCCCGGCTTCTCCAGTAGTAGCCATTGCTGTCATCTGGGTCCATGTCTATTTTAATCTGAGGCACAATTAATGGCAGTCTCTCTGAACTGAAAAATATTAATTAGCAACAATTGATTTCACAAGCATACTTTTTGGATCACAAGCAAAGTAAATTTCTTTAGTTTTTAACAGAACGTTTTGCTTTGCAGTTTAAACTACAATTGGCATTTTCATTTGCTGCTAAAACTACAAATAGTAACCATTAAAACCCTTAATAAAGATCCATGTGACGTAATCACAACATACATCTTTATCTTGAGCACATTCTGTCTATACTTGAACTTTGTAAGAGTCCACTTAATCCATGAAAACCCAAATACACACTTGTACATACAACTACCTGCATATTGTAACATAAAAACTTACATAAGGTCCATGCTTACCTCGACATTGGGCTGGTATGAATGTAGTGGCGCTTTTCAGCACGATGAATATCGGTCAGGGAATGAAGGTGACTTTTCTCCTGAAAGATGGAGACAGCAGGAAATAAACACATGGTCCATTACTAGCACACACATGGCCCAGTGTCTACTACCAACCCCATGAACTTACATTCACAAGAAACAGGCATCAGCACAGTTTATAGATACATGCAAAAATGCCAAACATAAACTCTCAAAAGACTAAATACATCAACTGGATTACATTCTGTTATTTATTAAATTCTGTTAAATATGAAATTATTTAATGGGATTATTTTTTTAATATCATCATGCTTATTAATCTTAAAGCTCATCTACAACTACAAAATTCATAGTTTTAATTATCTTTAAGAGTTAAAGTAATGTAAATAAAGTACATTAAGTAAAAGAATGATTTTCCTGTAGATTTCACATGATATGATATTGATGAAAACTGACAGATCAGCGTTTTGAAAGGCAGATGGTTTAGCAATTGTCAGTAAATCACCCAAAACATTTAAAGAGGATTCAGAAAGGTTAAAGTAACCCAGTGTCCAGTTCATGTTAGCATGCCATGAACAGATGGTTATATACATAGTAAACTGCAATGCAAGTCTCAGAAAACAAAAATGACTATGACAGGGCACACAAAAGTAATGAAGCTGTTAAAGGTCGTAGAGAACTAACAAACTTCACTGTGACAGAGGTGTTAATGGAATTGTGCGGTGCATACGAAAACAAGAACAAGCAAAACGGTCATGCTGAATAATTAAAGAAGAGGTTAGAGAGCATCTCATTGGGCTCCCTAAGGGCCCCAGAAGTTGAAGTGAGGCCCCAGGTCTAGCCTACTCACTGTCAGAGGCCTTATCTCCTAAAAAAGGCTCTTGCTCCATCATGTCCATTGGGATTTTAATGCTGGGGATGTTCTCATTGAAAGGACAGTCAGACTGCACAGGGAGAAATGGTCAAAAGAGCTTAAAGGGCTGAACCATAGCACATTCATACCTTCCTTTCTCTTTCCAATGCAACACTATTGAACATAACATAAACATTTTACTAAACCTTTACAGCTGTGTAAAAGTCATAAGAGGAAATAGATGTAATGTGTACCTTGAATGCACTGTAAGCTGTTTAAATAAAAGTGTCTGCTATATGTCTACATGTATAAGTAAACGTTTCTTCCCTAAGAAGCCTGGTGCTGTAACTGGCATTTTAGTTGTTGACTGCTTTATTGTAATAAACACTTTCTAGGGAGATACATAGTGCAGCGTGGTCAACTTTTTATTCTAAGAAAGGCGATTCAGTCACACATTTCTGTTAGTACACACTAAGGATATAAGACGTAATCTAAAGACCTAGAGTGCTTGTTAAAATTGGGACTTGCTTTTAACAAGCAAGTTGAAAAATGAATCCTGTAGATGCCTGCACACTGTTATTATAGATGGCTGCACACTGTTTCTACCAATTATAAACTATCCAGTGCAATACCTGTAAACAACATTTTCTGTCATTTGACTGTATTAATAACAGACTGTATTGAAAAAGAGACTTCGATGCATAATAATGTATGTCTTTTTAAATAAATACAAATTACAGCTAAAAAAACATGGTATAGTTCAGGACACTCACATCCTCCATATCGCTGTCTATGCTCTCTTGTTTCTTCTTTTTCTTTTTTTTCTCATCCTCTTTCTTTTTCTTGTCCTTCTCAGGTATGACATCATCCAGGAAGCTGAGGTCACGCTGGGAAAAGACATAGTCCATTGCCTTCCTCACAGCAACCAATGCCAAGATCTGACCAATGGAAACAAAGCAGATCTTTCTGCATACTGACAGGTATGGCACACACATCTATCAATCTCTATCAATTATGCTAGTACAGCATTTTTTCTATTATATGGGATGGGTAACGTCTGAACTAATTGTCCAAGAACCAACTAGTCAATTGGTGAGGTAGTTGCTCATCCCTACATAAGACCAAACTTCATACGGATGAGCTGAATCTTAATTTCTCAAAAGATAATAAAAAAAACAAGTACTAAATACTTTTGAAATTCCTGTAAATAGCTCATATAGGTAAGTGACTAACCATAACAGGAAAGATGATGGCAGCCACAGTGGATTTGAGCAGCCAGAGAAGTGCCAGGCACAGCAGCTGCACAAAGGTGAAGAGATGGACCTTTCTCAGAGGGACATGCCGCAGGTAGATCAGGTCTGGCTGGTGTTTGGCAGGCATGAGGAGTAGCTTTAGCCGGTCCATAAACTAAGAACCAAAGTACAGAAATTAAGGTAAATTCCTTAACATACATTATCTCACAAGTTCAAACCCTTGAAAATGTCTCAGTATGGATCAACTTTTGTGTTTTTGATAACCAGCTTTGGGCAGATTTTAGATTTTTAAAAGGGTTGGCTACCATTGAATTCTTGAGTTTGAATTAAATGGATTAATAATTGGTTTGAAACACTTAACAATATTATTACCCAGTGTTTTAGGAAATAGTTATGCTTATGATAACATGTAACTCCAGAAACTGAATTTTAAAATCAATTCTCAATTAAATTCTAATTGGTGCACAACCCTACTGGTTACTCACCTGCACTCCATTGAGTGAGGCAACACCCATATAAAGGAAAACTCCATACAGCACCGGCATGGGTATAAACTGTAAAAAAACAAAATTATTAGAAGCCATGGAACAGAATGACTTTAAAAATAAATACAATTACACACATTGACAAATCTTACAATTTTGACAATAGCGCTCACTTAATACTAATGATAATTGTTACCTTAAGGATAGGAGACATAAATACAGACAGACCAGTGAGAAGGAAGACAAAAACACCAGTAACTCTCTGTTCCCTAAAAGAGAAAGAATTAAAAACTGATTATTAACAACAGAGAAAGCTTACCAAAAAACTGCTATCTTTAAGTATACTAATTTTAACTGTTTACATCTCTTTAATTAATAATCATGATAGTTCATTCATTATAATCAATAAGTATATTATGAATTAGTACTACCAATATACAGATACAGATCTGATCAATTAACCAAACTGAAACACAATGTTAAAAACATGTCCTAAATACTGGAGGCTGTGTTTTTAACAGAACCAGGCCTGTTTACATTTGTTCAGCTTACAGCTGCATCAATAAAGCCCCCTGGAATTTAATCAAACAAGCAGTCCTTTTTAACAGACACCCCACTAAGCCCCTATTGAACTCTGTAGTCTTATCCATGTAGAAAGTGAGATACATTAAGATTTTATAGTTTTTAAATTTCTTGAATCATCTGAATTTGTTTAATCTTTCATATGCTTTAGAACTTACCTGACACCCAAAAATTTGGGTTGCTCTCCAGGGGCAGAGGTCTCTGTTTCCATCTTCAAGCTGTCAATGTGAGCGATAGAAATAACCGTAGCAGCTACATACCAGGGCAAACCCATAAACGAGCACACGACCAACAGAACACCTACCCAAAACAAGTCCAGATGGTATCCTGCACCTTTCTGATGAAGGCAAAAAGAAGGTTGGTTTCAAAATATTATTATTGTGCCTGTGGAATTGCGAATGTGTGATGACATCCTTGTAAAAATATTGCATATGTCAGTCAGTTCTAATGACAGTGGTCAGTGGCTGTGGTGATTGATTTTAACATAATTACATCAGACTTCAACAATGATTTAAGTTGTATGAGTGAAAAACTGATGAGGAAAACTTGGCACGGTGCTGCCCTCCAGTCCAGTAGAAAGGAACATGTAGAGTATGTCACAGACACAGAGATAGAAATAAAAGTTCCACTGGGAGGCATTATAGTGAGAGGACACAATGTTTTACTGCTATTCTCACATTACATGCCAGAAGAGAATGAATGGGTTGCTTTTGTCTGATTAACAATACCTCTTTTTCCCACTGTTCAGAATCTGTTCTTATTTGGTACAGCAGTGCGATGGTTGGATAAAACTGCTTAGTGAAGCACAATGAGTTTGAATGACAGATATTTTTTTTTAATAAAAAATAAATAATTGTATACAAATATTAAATTTATTGAATATTTCTGATGATGTTTTTTTATTTTGGCTTGCACCAAAGTCTCTAACCATCTGTTTGAATAACACTATTTTTGACTCAATGTGCTGACTCACATCTTTCAAACAAAAGATTAAAAAAAAAATTGTATTTCTAAGTCACTTTCTATAAATAAACCAGTATAGTGGTCCACGTCGCTGCAAGTATTTCCTGTAGTCCTGGGTGGCTTAAAGCAAGCATGATAAACCATCTGTGGATTCACACCAGGTCTACCTTGAGCTTGTGCTCCTTGCGATTGACGATGACAGCGGTGATCTGCTGATCCATGAAGAGAAGGATGGTGACCAGCAGGGCAGGCAGAGCAGCTGCCAGGTACACCCACCAGGGGTTACCTCCGAATGGTGGCACAAACCAGCCACGGTTTGGGCTTGTTGGCTTAGGATATGAGAGAAGTGTGGATTGAAGATCAGAGAGTTTGCAGTCAAGGCACTTGGCAAATGTAACAGGAAGCAATCAGTAACTTTTTGAACAGAATTTTATGAATAGCATTGCATATATGGAGACAAAGTGTGTTATTTTGTAAATAAGATGCAGAAAGTAGCATGTCTGCACAGTAGAGAAAATTTTGTAATTTACTGATGCTCGTTTTGTTTAAAACTCATGGGCCTTGTTTTTTGAAACACATGTTGTTCAAAAACTTTTTTTTAATTGATTACACAGCATTTGTCTTATAACTAAACAAAAAAAATATTTTTAAGTTTTATGAAAGCTAAATTGTGAAGTCATAAAAGTGCTTTGTGTGAGGGCCAGAATTTAAGTAATTATTAATTGTTTATCTTGCTTAGAGTTTGAGATAAAAAAAAATCACACACTCAGTATCATTTTGTTGTTATTTTGCCGTCAATGACCCAGTCACCACAACTTTGTATGGCAAGAGCTGCATAATAATTTTTCAAAAATGTCCACTTTGTGTTTTTCTGAAACAATAAATTAGCACACAAGTTTGGACCAATGAGAGTTAGTAAACAATGACAAGGTTAAGATTCTGTGTGAACTATTCCTTTTTGCGAGCAACTGTGAGGACAATACAAAGAGAATGTTTACCTTAAATTCAGTTGGCACTATGAGCTTTGGTGTTTCTACCCCAACAAGAGCATCGACACCGCAAAAGATTAAAATGGCCAGGATAATTGCAAAGTCACTTATAAGCTTCCTCACCTAAATTAAAAAATAAAACATGTTAGGAACCAAGAAGTGTGATTTAAAGCCTCTGGATAGCTGCAGTATAGTTCCATGTGCACAGTGCGATTAGACCCAGAGATTAACAAATCTATCCAAGCTGACAGAGAAGGAAGCAAGTGTGGTGGTCTCCCTTTAAATTAGAACCTTTAACTTCAGTGTTCTTACACTGAAGTGTAAGTGTTCCTAAAAAATACAAAACTTTTATATATGTGTTGGTAAATTATACTTTAAATGTGTATATCATTTTAAGTGTAAATAGCACTTTACATAACATAGCTACCCTGAACATAAACCTAGTCCATATTAAGTACATGTAGTTACCTGTTGAATAAGTACACTGTAAGTGCACATACTGTACAATAGGAACTGTGTGGCTACGTACTGTAGTAGGAAAGTAAGGGCTGGTCTTAAACTTCTTCAGACACATGGAGCAGGTGTAGGTGCCAAAGAAGAGGATGAAGGACATAAGGGTGATGTCGGGAACAAAGTCACAGGCCTTGCCCACCAACTCCCCTCCATATTTCAGGCATTCCTTCTTTGACAGGGACGACCAGCTGGCATTTGAGGGCTGGCATTTGAGAGCACATAAGTTAATTTCAAAAACATGACCACAATATCAAATCTACATGTCTGGATAAACGTGACCTGGTGATTTTTGTTAACGCAATGTGGTTAAAATAAATGTATATATAGTGTCTGTGGCAAAATCAATGTAATTTACCAATACAAATTTGTAATTAAGTTTTTAAAGAAAACAAACATTAAGGTTACAGTGAGGTATGAGTCCACATAGCAAATATCACACTGTTTTAAAATTATAGGCATAACACTTAAAAATTACATGTAGTCAGGAAATTAGTGTGATAGAATTGCTAACTGGCTTTACCTGTGTAGAGTTATATGCAATCTTTCATTTTTTGTGAAACATTTTAGTTGTCATGAAAAATAACACAGGTAAACCCAGAAATTTTGCGTAATATAATTTTACATCCTTACAGCTTAAAAAAAGCAATTTCTAGGTAATTAATACAGATGATTTAATGAAAATGTAAGCTTCACATTTCTGGCTTTTAAACCCTCTCGAACTCTGTTTACGTTCCTTCCATCATGACACAAATGCCATCAACAGAACTTGTATTAGGCCCAGAACATTCCTTTAAAAACTGAGATATTTGTATTACAAAGGCAGGTGTTGTGTTGTTTTCAAACTCTCTGAGGTACTCTGGTCCTGTTACTGTTTGGACAAAGGGTGTGAAACAAGACCTATGCCTCATTCAGAAAAAGTCACAAAGATGTTGGCAAGATTTGGGGAATTAAATTTCATAGATCTCCTTCCTTTATTATTTGCAATTAAAACAGAAAAAGGAGCCAGGTAGGAGCTCTGCCTGGCTATAGCTAGGAGTGTAGTAGAGAACAACATTTTAGCCAGATCAGAGAAGAATGGTTTAGGACACAGCCACCAATTTAAGGATTAAATGCACCATGAGTGTTCTGAATATAACCAGGACAAGGAAGTTTCTTTAGTGGTTTGTCTAAGTGCCAAGTGGTAAAGTTCCATGTGGTATAGACCTCATAGAATCCAGCAAGTCTTATGCATATATTTCAGTGATAGGAAACACTAGAAAACACTTACAGTGTAACTGTAATTTACAGTCCAAACGGTTGTTGGATCAAGTGGATCACTGTAAACATCTGAAGAATTAACTGAAAAACACAAATATGGACACAAAATGGACATGATATGTATTATGTGGCACATGCTATTATATAAGTATTCATCTGACCTACAATTTTATCCAAAGCATATAGACAAGTATACATTTTATCAATTTTTGCTTCAATTTTTACAAGAGACAACATATACAATATATACACCAATATACAGTACACAAATACACAATTAAGTCCTGACCAATGATTTCAAATCTTGATTATCTTATACATTTACTCTCTGTGACAAGTAACTAAATGGTTTTGGTGAAAACTTTTGGTGAGAATTTGGTGAGAACAGTTTATTTCAGCTCACCTCACACAGAGGTTGTCAGTAGATAATAGTTTGATGTGTTTTAATGGCCACTTAAACTCTCAACACACATGACAGATTTTACAAGCAGATAATGTGAATTAATCTCTAAAGAGCAAACATATTATCATGGTTGTGGGCGAGATAAGCACGGCATACCTTCCAGCCCGTAATGACTGTTTTAAATATTCACCACTTCTTCACAGCATTAATCTTTAAAGTCTCTTTGCTGGGTTCCCTCTAATTGGAGCTAATTTCCACAGCTGTTGTTTCTTTATGTGACATCAGATTGGAAATCGAGGGAGGGCAAAGAGCAGTTAACAGCAGTCTAGAAGAAACCAGCATGGGTGGATGAAGGCCTTCTCTGTACTGTCTTAGTTCACTGCATGCATGCAGAAGATTAACCCTAAACCACATCACGTCCACATCCGTCCCCCAGTTTGTTCCTTCATTCCTACTGAGCCTCCCAATCCCACTACACACACACCCTCAGTAGAACAATAAACAGATCTATCATCTGTGAAGCAAGCTAGTGCCAGTATCATTGTTAACTTTACATTATACTGACACAAAGCAGTGATTTAATTATTACTGCAAAACTTCTAAAACAATGTGTTGCAATCATACAGTCGTCTGAAATTTCGTTGGCACAATTTTTAGTGGTAACAATGCAACCCTCGCATATTACTCGCGTATGCGACCAAATGTCATGCTAGGCGACTAAAATATGTTTTAATTATCCAATGGCAAATGCGCTCACACACACACACACACACACACATAATGCAAACATAAAATATTATTTTCATTTTTTAAAGTTTTACTGCCCATGTCTGGTGAGTAAAGCGAAAAACATTTACTAGCCAATGCCGACTTCATTGTGTCCACAGAGGGTTGTATTGGATTGAAAAAATGATAATAATAAAAAACTTCTGGCAGAAGCTTTCATTCAAAGCAACAATGAGTTTGTTTACTCCCTAGTAATCAAACCCATGACCTTTGTGTTGCTACATTTACCAGTAAAACTACTAAAAAACATATTTATATTAATGTTCTTGCTGTCTTTTTTTGTCAATGTAGTCATTAAAAAAATTATGTGCTATTGTGTGATGCTGAAAAATTTGAGGATAGTTAAATGAAGAACTATGACATCACTATGATTATATCAAAAATCAATAGTAGCTTGGAAGCTACATGCACTTGCTCAACACTATAAGCCCAGTTTTTGTCAAGTAGTTTTACGCATTTTGACAAAAACATTAGAACTGAACAATTCCTTGAACGGAAAAAAAAGGACAGCAAAGTGACAATTATGTTTTTATGTTGGCCATGTTTATAAATCATTTGCAAAATGTCAGCAACAGTTCAACAGGGCTCAAATGATAAGTGTCCATCACAAGCCAACATTTGTGCCTCCGCTCTTGAAGCAACCTTAAAGAAATTAACAAATTAAAGAAGACTATAAGAATGCTCACTGCATATAAGCCAAACTCTCTCGGTCTCACTCATTTGTGATGGCAACCAAGGAGAAAAAGGGTCACTTTGCACTACACCATGTTTGCTTCATTGAACAAAATGTTATATATGCATCAGTAATCTGCAAAATTGACATCCTTTTTCTGTTTGGTCAGCACCTATCGTATCTAACTTCTAGTGTGTATGTGAGAGGCATTAGAGTGCACTTGGAATTTAAAATGCAATTTAAACTTTAGGTAATTTCAGAAACCTAAATCTAAATGAAGGTTAAGTAGGTTCCATCAGCATCTACTTCAAGCATCAAACCAGAACACAGGAAAACAGGAAATATTGTATGTTTTACCTTCAGTGGGTGCCATACACATGCAGTCATATTGTGTGACATAGTTGATTTTGTAGTCTGAATTGATGGGGTAATAATGGGACAACTTCAGCATCTTCTTGAAAGAATCATAGATGAAGATGAAGCTGATGAGAGAGGAGAAGCCTTCCTCTGTAAATCGAGTGAAATACTGCACTAGGAAGCTGGCATCGGTGGCCACCAGGACTAGGCAGAAGAAGGCCGACCACAAGCCAATCCAAAGACGGAATTCTAGGTAGTCAAAAGAGTTATCCCTGTGGACAATGGTGTAATATATTAACTTATTATTATATTATTATTTAACTTATTATTAATAACTTATATAGAAACTGGCTAAATAAAAAACAGATCAAATAAGAGTGTCATTTTGAACATCACAGCTGATGTCAATTAAAGGATATGCCCAAGCCAAAATGAAAATTTCCTGATAATTTACTCACCCCCATGTCATCCAAGACATTTATGTTTCTCTTTCTTCCATTGAAAAAAATTAAGGTTCCTAAAAACATTCCAGGATTTTTCTCCATCTAATGCAATTTAATAGGGTTCATCAGGAGCCATTGGGTCAAGAGGAGCCATTTGAAGCTGCATTAAAACTTGATTTTGGACCTTCAATTGATGAAGCCTGTTAAATTGCGTTTTACTCAAGAACATATATAAAGGCATAAAAGGCATAAAAGTAAATTACAAGGAAACTGTGTTCCTGTAGCTCAGTTGGTAGAGCATAGCACTAGCAACACAAAAGTCATGGGTTCGATTCCCAGGGAGCACATGACAAAATGTACAACTTGTATAATGTATAACTAAGAACTGTAAGTCACTTTTAAAGCTGCTAAATGCAAAAATGTAATGGAAATTTTAATTTTGGAGTGGACATATCCTTTAAGTCATAAGCATCAATTAAATATGGCTGCATAGCTCCCTGGTTTGTGGAAATGTACATAATGCTATATTGCTTTCAAAGACATTTTATACCTTAATGTGTCACACTTTAGTAATGAAATATATCTAAACAAGCTCTGGACATCATAATGTACTGGTATTTTTTTTAAAGAATGTTAGATTTAGTTAACTTGTTGTTGCCATATAGTTAGTGATGTCACATCTTAATATACTAAAAAGATAATGAAATAAAGGTAATGAAGGACCTGCTGAAATTGAAGAGTAGCCTTTCAAACACTAGTACTGGCCCTGTACTGCTGAGGATGGTCAAAGGCTGTCCAGCCAAGAGACAAAACACAGCTCCACACACCGCTGTACCCAAAAAGCTCTCCAGCACACCCTACACACAGTACACAAAGGGTTCTGTCACCATGATATTCCCTGTATACAGTCTGACGAAATGAAGAGACCTGATGTGATAACTGGCATTGCAATTTCTGAAGGCTTTACAATATCAGCAATAGTCTTATTCTAGGACTAGGATTTGATTTTTTTGTCAGCTTTCAGGAGTTCATCAGGAGTTAAAACACTGGCATCACAAAAATCAAATAAATGAACACATTTGATGCTCATATTGGCCACTGTAGCAGCAGTGTCAGATATGATCAACTTAATTTCTTCCCTTAATTATGTTGGTTCGACAAAGCTAATATACTGATCTACAATTATGCTAATTATGTTGTCTTATTAGCGTCTAAATAAGAGTGTGTAATATTGACAAAAAATATATTTCAAATTCATACTGCGAAGTGCTTAATTGGCCCTCTCTCTCTTTTGCAACAGGTATATTGGGTAAGTCATAGCAGAAGTCAAGTCGCAACAATATAAAACTGCAGTGACAGAGCTGAGAGGTTGTAGGTGTCTAAGAATATGTGTAAATATGTGCTACACCTCTTTCATTTTTTTCCA
Source organism: Botia almorhae (assembly GCA_036877575.1). NCBI lineage: Eukaryota > Metazoa > Chordata > Actinopteri > Cypriniformes > Botiidae > Botia > Botia almorhae. The sequence goes on along the minus strand of JAZGTJ010001476.1, from coordinate 27,413 downwards.
ACGTCTGTGTCTATTTGTCTGCAACTTCAAATTCAGAAGTGATTATTGTCCAGAAATCTCAACAACTCCACTTCAGATTTTTTTACAATTTTTCACATTGGAGCCGTGAGTGTAAGTTTTAGTGCACAAATACAAATATTTATAGTACAAGTTCTCATATTTAAATCTGTTACGGAGAAGGGTTCCGCTCCGCCTCCTGCTGGTCGCCAGCGGGAACCTTCACCTGAGTACTAACCGCCATTGTGGACTATAACTCCCATCGGCCCCGTACCCAGGACTGCCACCTGCGCCCAATCAGCGTCCCTATATAACCCAGTTCTACACTTGTATCAGTGCGATGGCTTGTTTGCCATGTGCTGCATTTCAAAGTGGTTCTTCAAACTGCCTTCTCGATACTGGTTTGAACTGTTTATCATTTTTTTAATCTTTGCTGCCTGCCTCTTTATTTTCTGCTTAGGACACTGTTATTGATTGTTTGCTGCCTGCCTTGACCTTTGCCTGTGTTTACGTTTTGCCTCTGTCTCATTTATATTGCTCTGTTTGCGTTTTTTGACTTGTGCCTGTTTTTGGATTGTGATTGTAAACAAATCACTGCATATGGATCCCGCTGCTTCCGAATCTACATTACAAAACGACGAGCTGAAGTATTCCCATTCTTCATAACAGCTCTGCATCAGAATGTTGTACAGACTTGGGGGTGGGCTCATATTACTCCGCTTAAAAAACAGCAACAAATTTTAACTTTATAGCCATGCCCTAGCAACCAGGTACAGTACTCTAGCAACCCCTCATTGTTTTTAACTAATAAAGGTGACAGACATCAGTATATTGTAAAGACAAGTGGGTGACGTATTATGATTCAGACTGGCAATTATTTGCAGCAACCATTTGCAGTACCCTAGCAACCATGTAATTGAATTAACAAGCCAAATCTCAGCATTAGAACAGTGTAGAGACATGGGTTGGCTTATTTAAAACTGTCAATAGGCTTTAGCTATTGTCCTGCCAACTTCCTAGCCAGACCATAGCAATCATTTAAAACACCCAAGCAACCACATAACATTATGAATAAACCATATTATATCTATCATGCTAAAACATATTAACATCATGCTAAGTCAGGCTAGCATTACGTTAATTCATGCTAAAACATGCTAACATCATGCCATATCATACTGGCATTGTAGCACATGTTAATATTGTTGAAATATTTTGGCCCGAGTTTTGCCATGGCAAGCACCACTTACATTTTCCTCAGAAAATGTACCTGTCCAGTTATTATTATCAACTGTAACTCTTTTTACACCTTTTACACAGCTACATCCACTTTCCACAGATCTTCAGACTGGTATGAGAAATTGACGTCAAAGCTCTGCATAAGAATGTTGTAGACTTGGAGAGGGCTCATATCACTCTGCTTGGCAAACCACAACAAATGGGCAAATTCATAGCCACTGTTATGAAGGAGGTCGCTCCTCCGCCTCCTCCCGGCCACCAGAGGGAACCATTGCCAGAATACTAACTTCAATTTTCCGGACTACATTTCCCATGACCCCGTAACCAGGCCTGATTACTCCCTGTTTGGCACCTGATTCCAATCAGTTGGACTATAAAGCCTGGAACCACACGTTACCCAGTGCAATGTCTTGTATTGCCATGAGCTATAATTCAGAGCTGGTTCACGGACTGCTTTCCTGTTGCCAACTGGACTGTTTACTGTTTTTAATCATTTGCTGCCTGCGTTGTGTTTTTGCTTTGGACATTATTGTTGATTGTTTTCTGCCTGCCTCGACCCTTGCCTGCCTACTCGTTTTGTTTTTGTCTCACCTGTATTGCACTGTTCGCCATTATTTGACCTTTGTCTGTTTATTGATTATTCTTGTGATTAAAGAGCTGCATATGGATCCCTCTGCGTTAGCATCTTCTTACAGTCACACCCTAGCAACCACCCCATTAACTTCTATTGATAAAGGTTAGAGGCATCAGAATGTTGTAGAGACAGGTGGGTGGCGTCTCTTGACTCATGCTGGCAAGTAATCTTTAATTATCACCAAAGCTATGCCCTAGCAACCATTTAAAGCACCCAAGAAACTGCATGCCATATCTTAGCACCAGAACGTTATATACATAATGTTACAAATACAACACATTTAATTCTTAATTATTCCAACGGGAATACACATATTTGTAGAACATGGCCTTCCATTATGACTACACCCAGAAAAAACATAAGATATCTTGTCAATCACAAATATCCTGGCAATCTTGTCCCAATCAGTACATGGAATCCCAGACATTTTTATTAATAACTGTACCTCTAAGTTTGTGAGGAAATGAATGAAGTCCACTGAGAGTGTTTTGTATATGTATCTGTTTGAGAGAAAGGGTGTGCACAAAGGAATTTGTTTTCTAATATCACTTCATTTTATTGTTATTTTACACTTCATTGCTCCCGCTTTGCACCCTGCATGCAAAATATTTGAAAATGACCTTTGGATCGCTCTAAATTATACCACTTTGTTGCCTGACAAACAGTGAAGGGCTCCCATGAGCTAAAACATTGACCATTCTATGACACATGCAGACCTCAGAATTCTTTAAAACAGCTTAACATATAAACCGTGAGACTTTAACTGACTCACATGACCTGTCAGTGAATTAAAGGCAACATTTCAAAAGGAGACCTGGGAAGAAAGTACTTAAAATCTGCATCAGTTAAAGATTAACTGAGATTGAATTACACTGTAATCCCTGGCAAGGTTGCTTTAATTCTTTAGACAGGCTGTTGTTTCAAGTTTCTCATGATTCACAGCTGTATCTTTACCTGCATGTTTTCTGTGGCGTCTCCCAGTAATCCTCCAAATGTGATGGCATTGGTTACTGTTCCCAGGTAGATGAAAAGAATGGCAGACAAAGACTGGATGTGTAGTGCATCATAGAAATCACTGGCAAAGAAGGGGGCTTTTCTTTTGATGTCAAGTACAAGGCCTCCACAAAACCTCAAGAAGATAAACATTATACACATTCTAAGTTCATGATCTCAGGAAAATGTAAACTCTGGGAAGCAGAATACAATTTAAATCTATTTGAAACCTAATTTGAATCAATTTTAAGTAACGTTTAAAAAAATATTTAAAATATTAAAATGCAGAAACTTTAACATATAAAGAATAAGAAACATTTACGATTCTGAAATACGTGACACTGACCATGTAAACACATTTGTGTTCAAAATTTTTTGCTTCTATTGAAGCATACAAGATGCTCTTTGGAACATTCTGGAGTAACATGGATCATCAGGTTTTGCACAAACATAATTCATGCCAGCCCTGCTGCAAACACAAGTGGCATGTACCAAACACTAGGAAATTTGGAAATTCATGTACATTTTTGTAATAAATTAAAACAGTAGAAAATAATTTGGTGTAAACAATTGGAACTAATAGCATACGAAAATTCTTTGCCAAAGGTCAGGCTGTTTCCAAAACCAGCAGTGGGATTGTGCTGTAGGAACATAAGGTCTAATCATAACTGTCTCTTCAGAGTAAATAGAGCACATACGTACTTCAGTGTTTGTTGAATATTAAAACAATCCTATTAATTTTGAACGGAGATCAAAACAAGCCCTTTATCGGAAATAAACTATTCAGAAATATTCGGAAGTTTGGCATAATGTGTTCCTTCAGAAGAATTTATACAAACATTAACTTGAGGGCAAAGACATTACAGAGAACTGAGAAAGAAAGGCAAAAAGAGACTCACCTCCCTGTCCTTTTCAGCTCATCGCCTACCGCGTGCCCCCCGCCTCCATGTCCACCACTGTGAGGCGTGTCTCCATTCATCTGTGTGCTGTCCCCTCCAGAGTACATGTTCTTCCTGGACAACACAAAAGATGGACAAAGACTGTAGAACAAGACAGTCAATGTAATTAAAACCGCTTGAGCGGTATGTTATTTCTGTGCCCCAGAGAGTATGGTCCCATATGTGGAATTAAAATGTGCAGTGACGTAACATACTGGCAAATTCAGCAGTTCGTATGTGTTAGCTGGTAATTTTGTTATGTTTTGAATGAAAAAGCAAAAGAAATTCTAATTTACCCCCTCATTTCTCTTTATAGCGCATAGCGATGAAGTAATACAACAATTTCGCATAAAATTGAAAATATTAATTTGTTTATATTTTATTATGGTCTGTATGTCTGCACAGAAATTCATGTTTTTAATGAGAAAGATGAAATGAAAAATGAAAGACATGAAATGTGTCCTCTTGCAGTCAGCACAGCACCACTTTCAGATGATGTGCTTGATGTGTCATCATGAAATAGGGTTAATGTCCTTGAATAACTGTCACAGAAAAGGTCAGTTAAAGTTAAACTGCTTAAAATTATTATACATTTCTGAAGGACTTGATATAAGACATAATTTCGAACATGTACCAAGATAGTAACACGGTAATCTATAAAGTACTTTGTATTATCATGTAAATACCCCAGTATATGAATAAAGAAATATTTAGTTCCATGGAATATAGTACAGTATACTATTTAAGCAGACAAGACAAAAACAGCTTGACACATATTCCTATACATAACTCAATTTTTCCTTATATCAACAAAGAAAATGCACGAAAAGTCTGCCAGTTCTGTCTGGGCCCGATTACATTTACATTTACGCATTTGGCAGGTGCTTTTATTCAAAGCGACTTACATTGCATTATACTATACATCGTTTCTGAGTATGTGCAATCCCTGGGATCGAACCCATGACCTCATTGTTAACACCATGCTCTAACCACTAAGCTGCAGGAAAGCCTGTATCTATAATTGCCTGTATATATAATAAATAAAGCCTGATTATAATAGTGTGAACATCACAGTATTGTTTATTTTCAACAATTCATTAATGTTTATATGAGGACTTGTTACACATGCTATAGTGGTTTGACAGCATGCTAAGTGCTCTGTGTCAAGTGCTGTGGGCTGTGTTGGCAGTGAGGGTGCAGACTGTGGTGGCAGCAGCATGCTGTCTCTACACCTGAAGCCAAAGAGAAGTGTTGTGCTTTATCTAATTAACTGCTACTCTGCTATTCTCCACCTTCTCTTTGAATGAATGAATCTATCTGTGTTAGCAAAGAACAGGCTGGCTTTCCTTTTACTCAACAAGAACAAAGCCACTTACCATCCATTGCACTTTCATGTGTGACATACTACATGTGGCACCCATTTTTTACATTTCTGACAATAATGTTATATTAACACATTTTGACTTTGCAAATACTTTACCCTCAAACAATGCTCAATTCTTACACATAAATAAGGTCTTGCACAACGCCTTGGACAAACTATACATTGGACCTAAAGGGGCAGCCTTAGAAATAAGTTGTGGCACATTTTGATATATTAGTAAGGCTTCAAAATGAAACAGTTATGGGCTGTACTTCCCTACATTAATTACCTTTTATCTGAGGATGGTAGGGATTTGGGAGGCTCGATTCTAATGGCAGGGTCCCATTCGCCTGGGGGGAGGACGATGACCTCATCCAAAAACTCGTCTATACCAGCAAGGAGATCTTGTCTGTCCTTGGCTTTGTACGCTATTTCATGGAAGACCTTGATAAGAGAACAGTGATTACTGGCCAACTCTTCCCACACATGACTATTCTAAGCAAAAACTTTGGTATGTTGTATAATTATAACAGAACATTTTAGGCACAACAGACTGTGCTACAGTACAGAACAGGCACAGTATTGAGACAAATAGTCTATTCAATGACGCAAAGAATTAGCTAAAATAACCTGTGTTTACCTCATCAGACATCAGGGTGGCGATTGCTCTGCCGATTTCATGATATGACTTGGCTTTGCCTTTGGGCCCAAGAAGAATAAACAGAAATCTGGGGAAGATCACAGAAACTAAAAATCTATGTCTTCCATTTGAAAACATATTCAAATTGCTCGTATTGTTTTTACCTAACACCTTTTAAAACCAAACATCACTCTCTTACTAAATTTACTTTGATGTTTAACCCCATGAGATGAAAGCAGGTCATACCTGGTGGGCACAGGCACTTCAGTCAGTGCCCCCAACATGACAGCCTGCTGCAGCCTCACAAAGGCCACAAATGGACTGTCCAGAAAGTCCACTTCTCCAACAAGAACATTGGAAGCCTCAGCATCTCTGGGTAGCTTCTTCATGAACTTGTTTTTCAGCTGAACAGGATGGTATTTTATAGAAGATCAATGAGGAGGTAGAATGGATGGACAGTGTATAAATCAAACTCCAACACATGGTCTCATTAAACAGACTGCCCAGCTACCTTTTGTACCAAGACTTTCATAAGGCGAGGTGTGATTAAGGCAACAGGCACAACTGTCTTGAATTTGTCATGGAAAAAACAAAGATTGGTGACTATATACATTCTTGGATACTGCAAGGGCCCACTATGGGTTTTGCTTTTAACAGGAATCAGTGGTACCTGTATTAAGTATTGTTAAATTAAGGTATTCCGAGAGTTGTTGTTACTGCCTATGATAGATTGAAGGCCAACGGCAAGCGCAGTGGCATCTGCCAGCTCATAGCCTTTGAGGTAGTGCCAAATGTAAAATTCAAAGATAATTAGCCAAAGATAATTAGGCCAAAGATAATTAGCACACCCTACTCACATAACCATACATTTTGTTTAGGCACCTTAAACTGCTGCTTCCAAGGTTATTCCAAGGTCCTTTTAGCAGCTACGTGTAATTTCAACTTAAAAATTAATTTATAAATTAAGTTGATAATTACTTTAATGCTGAATAATTAAAATAACAAATATTCTAATATTCTATTCTATCTCCCTTTAAAAATCAGAAGAACAGTAAAATGACAGAGATTTATTATATATCAGCAATAAAGTAGGAAGCTTGAAAATATGTTTTCACAATAATAAAGCAGTTCCCTAGTTTAATTACAAATTTCTAAAATTCAGCCGTAAATGGCTTCTTGCAGTGTAAGCAGTTTAGTTAACTATTGATGGAATAACACATCTTGCTAGCCAAGCATTTAACCTGGAAGACCAAATCTCATGAGTTTTGGACTGACTCATCAGTAGCACTACAGTTCATCTATATTGGTTTATCTTGTTTGTTTTATTTTTATTTTCCTTCACAATTATACCCTTGTAAAACTGTCCTTACATTGATTATCACTGTAATACAGTTGTCAGTCAGAATGTCTGAGTACTTAAAAAAAATAAAACAATTTTATTAATCTCATTACAACCCTATTACTAAGTGTTTATTGTTTAGATTTAGGTTTAGAGAATAAAATGGCACTTAATGTGTGGAGATGCCAGGATGGACCATCCACACCAGAAATAGGATTAAACTAACACCAACATTGTTTATTTTAAGGCAAATGCTAACATAGATAGTATATGCAAACCAAAGTAGTATATTAAAGTACTATGGTATTACCATCTGATACCATCTCCCAAAATACTTTTTACACAAAGCACAATACAAACCCATAATTTGTACTATACTTATTATATGTAATGTTTAATTTGTTGCCTAAGAACAATTTAGCATTTAAAAATAAATTGAAATAATCCACGGGCTGGAGATGGATATCACACAGGCAATAAATGCTGTAAAAAAACTTTTAAAACACCCCAAGTACCTTCAATTATCAATAATTATTAAATATTCCATGTCCACTAGTGTCCAGCTCGTAGTTTACTGATACTGGATTACTTTCACCTCTAGTTTAAGCAATACTTTATTCCATCTGTCTGTCAACACAGTTTGACAGCCTACATTTATCTGGGAGGTCAAGCCACAGGAAAGATGACTGATCGAGCTAATGTAAATGAACCTAGAGGCTGTCAAATAACAAATTTTAATATGTCTACAGGTATTTGTAAATGGAATAGAATTCATAGAACAGAACAGAATCCATGTGATGTGTTTTTGTTGTTTTCTTTGTAGTGCATTTGTCTTATCTCAGTGGTTATAAAGACCACTGGCCTAACTCAGTGGTCTTTAACCAAGGTTCAGTGAATCATATGGGGCCCCGCAGAATACACCAAGGTTTGCCAATTGTTTTTTTTATCTCAAACTAATGTTTATGTTTTAAAAATGTAATAAAAAATGTAAGTTTAATCTAAGATAAAGCTGAAAAGCTAAAGTTCAGATAAATTGTACAATATGATAAACAAAAATTCTTTAATTTAATTGTATGTCAGATTATTTTAATTATAATGCCAGACACAAAATGTAACACTTTTTTAGCAGTGAATCTCTGCTCCATCTCTCAATCCGCCAAGGAGTTCTTGACCTGACAAACGTCAAGATTATTATACTGCCTTAAGGAGGCACACTCACAGTGTGGTAATCTTGAGGGTATTCTTACAGTACAACACTAAATGAAGGCCTAAACCTAATAAACAAAACCCAAAAATCACAAGAAATTATTTTAGAATTTTATGGGCCTATAATTCTATTGATTTAGTCATCAATATCACCTAACACTAATTCATCATATGAAAACAATTATGAAAATGGAAAATACCTCAGTGTTCTAAACCACCATACAAATTATCTCATGAATACTCAATAATTTTCCTTGAGTTAAATGCTCTCTCTCTCTCTTTGTAAGTCACTTTGGATAAAAGTGTTTGCTAAATGAATAAATGTAAATAATGTAATGTAATCTCAGAAATCACATCATCATGTGATCTACAAGCCTGTAGTATGACCTTCAAAATGCATGACACAAAATCAAGATAGCTTTTAATCTGTTTCTACAATCCCAATCTGTTCATGTGTCTGGGCCTCCTCACACAACCAGTCTCTCAAACCCCACACTGCCAAAAGGGGCAAGGGCATTACTGTAACGGAGACGCTGACACAGCAGGATCCATATGCAGCAATTTAATTGTAAGAGTAATCAACAAACAGGCAATGGTCAAATAGCGGCACACAGAGCAATGTGGATGAGACAAAATCAGAATGAGTAAACAGGCAAGGGTTGAGGCAGGCAGCAAACCATCAGCAATGACAAAGTCCATAGCAAAAACAATATACAGGCAGCAAAAGATCAAAAACGTTAAACAGTCCAACTGGCAATGGGAAAGCAGTCCAGGGAAATGCTCTGAATTGTCACATATAGCAAAACAAGACATCGCACAGACTGAAGTGTGATCCTGGGCTTTATAGGACAGGTAATTGGACACAGGTGGCAAACAGGAGGTTCATCAGCCCTTGGTATGGGGCTGATGGGAATTGTAGTTCAAAACGGAAACTAGTATTCTGGCGAAGGCTCCCTCTGGCAGCCAGAAGGAGGAGAAGCGGCGATCTCTTCCGAAACAGAAAACAAGGAAAGCGGCGCCGGGGTCTTCCTCTGGGATGAGGGGCCGGCCTCTCTGGGTGAGCTCTATGAAATTCCTTAATGTGCGTGAGGTTCAGGATGTCCCCAGCATTAACCCAAGAACGCTCCTCTGGGCTGTACCCCTCCCAATCCACCAGATACTGGATTTTACCGCCTCAGCATCTGGAGTCGAGGAGTTGCTCCACTCGATAAGCCTCCTCGCCTTTAACCAAGATAGGAGGAGTTCTCCTCCGGTTCTCCAACCGGCATGCCAGTGGGCTTGAGCAAGGAAACATGAAAAGTAGGAGAGATACGGTAAGCATAGAATTACGGTAAGAATTAGGTAATGCAAGGCGAGCTGAAACCGGAGTGATCATTCAGAAAATTTTGACTTAGGACTGAGCTTTCTGCAGGGTATGCAGAGGCGTAGATCCCTGGTTGAGAGCCACACCCACTGCCCGGGAGTGAAGCAGTGAGTCATCGACGTCTGTTGGCCTGCAGAGTTTGACGCCTGACAGCGTGGAGAAGGTGGGGGTGAGCCCTCTCCCAGACCTCCTCACTCCGTTGCAACCAGTCCGTTACTGCAGGGAGATCCGTCATCTACCCAGACCAGGGAACAGCGGAAGTTGAAAGCCCAGGGCACACTTGAAGGGAGTCATACCCGTGGATGGCTTGACCAGGGAGTTTTGGGCGTATTTGGTATCTGCTCCAGTCAGCCTGACGCTGGTTACAATAAGAGCGGAGAAATCTGATAATCTCTTGATTTAGGCATTCAGTTTGTCCATTAGCTTGAGGATGGTAACCAGACGTCAGGCTGATGTTAACACCCAAGCTCTTGAAAAAAAAGGCACACACATGCGACGTGAACTGGGGACCCTGGTACGACACAATGTCAATGGGGAGACCATAAAATCTTAACACAAAGTTGCAGTACAAAGTATCTCTGCGGGCTCAAAGGCGGTAGGCAACTTGGGTACAAACGGTCTACAATAGTAAGGATTGTAGTGTGGCCCTGAGAGCTTGGCAGGTCCGTGATAAAGTCTATTGCGATATGGGACCAGGGCCTTTGTGGTGTGGGAAGTGGTTGTAGGAGACCAGCAGGTAACTGTCTGGGCGTCTTAGATACCTGACAAACAGGGCAGTTCTGTACAAAGGTTATTGTATTGCTTGGGAGGTTGGGCCACCAGTAGCGATTTCTCAGGAGATGGATGGTGGCCGCGATACCAGGATGACCTGAACTGGGGTTTTCATGAACCTGAGTGATTACACATTTTCACGGAAAATATCATTCATAATTGATTGGAACATGGAGGGGCAAGCAAGACCAAATGGTATGACTAGATACTCATAGTGCCCGGTAGAAGTAGAAAAAGCCGTCTTCCACTCATCTCCCTCCCGAATACGAACTAGGTTGTAGGCACTCCTAAGGTCTAACTTAGTAGAGTACCTAGCGCGTCAAAAATGCTTAAAGGCTACGGGGATAAGCGGAAGTGGGTAGCGGAATTTAATGGTAACCTCATTGAGACCACGGTAATCTATACAGGCTCTCAGTCCCCCGTCTTTCTTCTTTACGAAGAAGAAACCCACCGAAACTGTCGAGTTAGACGAACAAATGAACCCTTTGGTTAGTTCCTCCTATATATACTGCTGCATGGCAGCCGACTTGGGTTGAGACAATGGAAAAATACATTCCTTGGGAGGTTTAGCTCCAGGGATGAGATCTATTGCGCAATCTACCTCACGATGCGGGGGTAATTGTGAGGCCTTCTCTTTACTAAAGACAAAAGCTAGATCAGAATATTCGGGAGGAATGTTTGAGCGAGTAGGGAGGCGAATTTCTGGGCTCGTTATGACTGGGTTAGACTGGATTGGAACAATCTTTTGTAGGCATGACTGGTGACATTTGACTCCCCAATGGGCGGTTCATACACATGCAGCCAGGGCAAACCCAGAACGATGGTATGATTCGGCGCTGAGATGGCATACATACATAAGTTTTCACTCTACCCAATCCCAAAGGGCGACCATCTAACGCCTCCACCTCTAGGGAGGAAGAACATGAGATTAGTGGAATATTGTTACTCTTGGTGAATTCTAACCAAATGAAATTAGCCGCAGCACCCGAATCGATCAAAGCAAAAGAGTTTATAGTGATACTATCTGTGGTAAGAGTTACTGGTACATGAATAGAATTACTTTGAATATTGGTAGTGTAGGCTACATTCACCAGTGGAGGTCGAGAGACGGGTCACACAGGACAGGAGGCTCTCAGATGGCCAGACTGACCGCAATATAAACAGAGACCGAAACGGATACGATTCTCGCGTTCCTCGGAGGAAAGATGAGTGTAGTTCATCTGCATGGGCTCAGGGATGGCTGCACACTCAGGGCTAGGGGTTACGTGAGAACGGCAAGGGCACCGTGATAGAACCAGATTATCGATTTGAATAGATAGAAGTTCAGTCCTGGGTATGGGGCATATGGAAATTGTTGTTCAAAATGGAAACAAGTTTTCTGGTGAGGGCTCCCTCTGGGGGCCAGAAGGAGGAGGAGCGGCGACCTCCTGCGAGTCTGTCAACAGCTGAGGACTTCTTGAAATCACATAAGCACTTCCACAAAAAGATTGTCAATAAATTGTCAGCTATTTCATAGGACACATAATGTTTTAATACATATTAAGTATTTTACAACAGGTAGAGATTCCCAGGTAAAAATGAGAAAAAAACATTCTACAAATTCTCCAAGGTCAATTTCTGTGAAGTTGTTAATTTTTATAGTTTGTCACAGATAGTTTGACACCACCTTTATGACTTATTTTACTCCCTCAATGACAGCCAAAGCCCTCCCAATTAAAAACAGAAGTGTCCTATTCTTACCGCCTATGTCATTGTGTTGCACACCCACTGCTTTTTTCTGTTTGGTATATAACCAAATTAACATTTAAATATATTGCCAGATATATATATTTTGTCATGGGTGACACTGACACTGTGTAGTCCACAAATCTATATTAAATTTGATCCAGTTACAGATTCAGAACATACTGTTTAAATGTAATCACCACAATCTGTTAAAAATGTGCATCATGTATTCAAAATGCATAATTGTAAATAGATTTAAAGGTTAACAATGATTTATCTGCTAATTAATGGATTATTAATTAAACTATTAGGTAGAATATTAATTTACATTGATTTCTAGTATACTTTATTTTTGGGGCCTTTGGGTCTCTTCGCATGAAATTTGTAACACACCTCAGAGTTGTCGGCTATTAGGGCCAGGTAAAGGCTGGCACATGGGCGCATCAGTCTGGCTCAGTACCACCCCCTTGGTATGAGGCACAAAAAGATGGTGCATATATCATAAATACATGCAAGCACCTGTACTCTTATCTCGCCCAACAGGAAGCTGGCCATTTTGGATTTTCTGAAAAGTCAATGCCTGAATTATTAAATACTTCTCCTAGGGATTTCATGTGACTGGCACCAAAACTGGTGAGCTTCACGCCAAGACATTGAAGATTCAAAGTTGCGAAGGGATTTTTGATATCTCGAACAATGTTGCCATGGAAAGGCGGTAAAATTATGACGAAAAATGGGAAACAGGAAGTTTCTAATATCTACAGCATGCATTGAGCGATTGACCTCAAACTTGGCAAATATGTTTATTGTGAGGGGCTGATGACATTGATATGACTATTGTGAGTCATAGTCATAGCACCACCAACTAGCAACATGAAGTGCACCACTTAAAACAAACATTAAAGTCAAATTGCATTTAGCCTTAGAATAATGTAGAGGCTTTGCTCTAGTTCTAAATAAATTTGCAATATCTTAAATATTGTTGCCATGGCAACAAGTCAACTTTTAAACCACACTCAGGTGCATTTTAGGCACTTAACATGCTTAAAATGGCACGAAAGTTGGTACACACATCATAGTGGTCAGCCGTTAGATGTGGGTTAAACCTTGACATGGGCATGGTAGGGGCACTCTGTAGTTGGAACTCTGCAGTAGGCACTGAAAAAAATCCTGAAATTGGACTCACCTGATCTTTCTCTGGTTTGTCTGAGATATCATTAAGGCTGCTTGATGTCAAATTCCGATGTGTGGTGGTTGGGCTACCTAAGCAAAATTTACGAAACAATAGTACAATAAAAATGACCTATTAAAAGAAACAATGATCCCTGCATGAAATACTTAAAAAGAAACCAAGCTGCACAATAAACAAAGGGGAAATCAATTGAACAGGCAACACTGCACAGTTTATATGAAAGCATAAATTGAACTTTTGTGCTAATACACATTAATAGGCTCCTAATTATTTGATTCCATGCTGTTAAAAATGATAAAATTAGCAAAGTGATGTGCCAGGCAAGGAGGGCTACTAAAAAATTAACTATTATATTTTCCTGAGCCCAAAATGTTGTTATTATACTGTGAAATGCATAGCAGGAGAACAAGACCAGCACAGAAAACCAGCCATTACTATTACTGAAAAGACATGTTTTAGTGGCTAAGATGCCAGTTTGATGCAGGCAAAGAAAAAAATGCAGCCAAGTTGAAATACAATTTTGTAGATCAGAGAGGTTAAAAAAGCTTCATTTATGAAGCATTCGAAAATAGAGAGCAAAATGTAAAAAAAGTAATAATAGTAATAAATAAAAAAAGAAAAATGAGATTTCACATTTACTTTACTATAACCTAAATCCTTTCTGATCACAGCTGCTTATTATTAAGGTTTTTGTCTTTACAGTGATGTGGTAATTTCCAGGGGCAAGTTCTACAATAATGAGCTTATGTAATAATAAGTCTTTAGAATTTAAATCTAATAAAGGTGAAGATTATAATAACAGAAGATTCTAGGTAAGACAGTTCCTTATAGTATCATTTTTAACTCTATATAGACTGTCTTTATAATGGTGAAGCAAGCACAGGGGACTGACTAGCTAGATATATATATTGTACCAACAGCAGCACTAACAATAAACGAAAAGTTTCAAAATATGGTAAAAAGTTTAAAGGGTCATATCATTTATCATTAATTATTTCCCAGAGGTCTATGTGGCAGTAAAGTTTTTCATACCAAAGACACTCAAAATTTGTTACATTCCACCCATTTTTTGACCCTTGTAATTATATTGAGCCATTTATTTGCTGCTGTGCCTTTAAGACCTCTGAGATAAAGTACTTTACTCTGATCACTTACCGACAGTACCATATTTTCATGGTACAATTAAAATCTTAAGGAAATTTTAATTTCTCATGATATGACTCTTAAGCTTTAATTTCCATTATAAACTATGAGGGCTAAGAGCACACACACATATGTACAGGCAACTTGTAAGTTGAACTTACTAGGCCATCCCATGCTTGGACTTCCAGGGACCCGCAATACCTCATCAGAGGTGTGAGTCGTTAAACAAGGCACTGAATTCTCAAGTGGACTACGTGCTTTTAGTGACAAGAGCAGCAGAGCATCCAAAGGAAAAGCAGGTAAGGAGGAAAATCAGACTGTTAAGGTGATAGAGATTTTAAATATTAAGAGTTAGTTTTGTGACACTTGAGTTAAATCTCTCACGTTGCTTAGGAAAAGACACGATTTGTTAAGGAGACAGAATAACTTTGAGCAGTTACAGTCATCAGATGTGTGCTCAGGGATTTTAAAAGCTCAGGCACATATTCTGTCACGTTTCAAAAGTGCAATGGTCAACGATTCACAGGATTAATGGCATAAAATGATTTAAAATCAACATTAATCTAGTCTTTCGGGAAAACATCTTTATAATCTTTGTATAAAGTTTTTTTAATACACTATTTGCCATAACAGCAAGTATGCAAATATTACTGCCAAAAATCGAATGGATTTTTGACCACGGCCTTATTTGAAGTGTTGTCTCATGTTATCCTTTAAACATTGTTTTTAGATTTGCTCATTAGTTCAACAGTTCATAATGGTTTACATTCTCAACAACAGCATGTATTGTGTATCACTGAGAAACATGCTGAATAAGACAGAACAGACTAAACAAAAGAGGTGGTTATTATTTAACACACTCTGACAATCAATAACTGAAAAAGGACAGAATGGAAAGCTTTTATTTATGCTAAGCTGCCAGTGGATCAACAGATATGAAAAATGTTTAATATAAAACGAACAGCAGTCAATCAAAGCTGTCCCTCACCTTCTATAATAATGCAGTTAAGTTGCTTCACAAAAATGAACATCCTGCAGAATGCTACCAAATGCTAAATCCTACAGAATGCTAATGCTAACAAATATTAATATTAATTAATATCATTACTTAATATTAATTGTATTATTAATATTTATTCATGTTAATAATATTTATATTAACATTAATATTAAAGATTAATTCATGTATTTCATTATATTGCTGTTGTCATTGCTTCATTTTATTGCCTCAAAATGCATGACTGACGCAGTTGATCTGTGATGTACTCATTTTGTCCAATTTCATAAAATATAAACTGCTAAGTTATTAGTTAACATTTGGTATGCTTGAAGGTCAGTGTACTTACTTTAGCCTAACAATTTGTGTTTTTATTATCTTGTAAATTGTTTCTGTGTTTAGGGCTTTGCATATGGTACTTTAAACATTAAATAAAAAAGTCAAAAGAAGCAAATGCTACAAATTAAAAAAGATAAAAATTTGGAAAAAAACTGTGGAAGAAAAATCCGCTAAAATTAAATAAAAATGAATGAGAAATAACAAAACAAAAATTCTCAAAAGCTTTAAAGGACAAAGGAGGGTTAAAAATAATTGCACCAAACTGGCACCTGTATTACCATTATCCGGTGTAGAAAACAGCCTACTTGCACTCGAGACTGTTTTGCCAATGTCAGCTAGTGAGCGAAGATTGGACTTCTTGGTCTGATGACGATGTTTCCTCAGCAAAGTGTACATGACCTTATCCTTCAGATCAGCTTTCAACAGGCCAGTCTCAATCTGACTGTCAGTGATCATTTCTGAAAGACAGAAAATGAGAAGCAGAAACAAGATAATAATAATATAATAAGTTTCCAAATCTAGTGAGCTGCCTATGGAGGCAACATTTTTGGAATGTTCACAGACACGCTTTTGGCATGAATGCTGTTAAAATGTATTCTGTCTCATAAAAATCTTGGATCTGAAAGCAGTCCCAGAATGCATTGCAACATTCTCAGTGAAAACAAAATACAATATTGTGCCCTAAGCAAAATAACTATTAACTATGCTTGTATTTGTACAATTGTATTTGTATATTTTACAATTGTTCAATGTAATTAAAAATGGATTTTATTCAAAACTATTTCTCTAATTCTGCCATTTGGGTCTTATGACCAAGGCAGCTGACTACAATGGCAGTAGGCAGTGAGGCAGCTCACCAGGCTTTGAAACAGATCCCAGTGATAAAGCAAAAATCGGTTAGAAAGAGACCTGTCACATGGTTATTTAGCTTCTGCAGAAAGCTTCTGAAGCGCTCATTTCACTCCCTTTACAACAGAGCAATCTTTTTATTTAAACAGCAACTTTTCACTTTACATGACCACACAATTTGTCAAACTTTTAACAAGAATTTAAAACTGAACTCTTAAAGGCAACTTGGAATCAGTGTCAGTGAAGCGACACTGCATTCTATTCTTAGTCTTCAGAAGTAGAGTTCTAATGAGACATGAGATTGCGCATGAGATTGTCTGGTGGTTCCTATAAGTTCTATTTTTATACAGGAGGGTCAAAGACACAAGGCCTAGGCCCTCGGGTCATTTTTGTGAATGGTTTGGCCCTTAATGGCTGATCCTTCATTTCATTTTTATCTCAAAAGGAACTGAGGTTGACTGAGTTTAACCTAGCCAAACTTAAGATTTACTGCAAATTGATAAGACCTGACAAATTATTTTCACGGTAAGAGATTCAGTAATGAGAAAATTAATATTTCTAATATGATTGGCAACATGGGTTATGATCCTTAACCTTCCATTCTATTTTTGATTTTAAATCACTTTCAACAGCCCTTGTGTAATCGATCCTCTAGACAACCTTTCAGGGAATCATCAGGCCAGAATGACATGATTGCAATGTTCTGGACGTGTTTAATGGCTCCACAATTATCAGTGATCTTCATCAAGCTCTGACTCAAGTCATTGTAATAGAAAAGCCTCTCTGAATGGATGCAAACACCCGTGCATCTGAACCCACAGTTCCAGCGGGGGCTGAGAGAATTAAACAGAGCAAATGAATACATCCTGACGTGAGCATTTGGAAACCAAATAAATAGATGGGTTGTGTAAGCCTAGGAAATGTGTGTGGATCACAAGTACAGCCCTGTGTTGTATTTCAGTCTTCCTAGTGCATTTAGAAAAGTATTTATCTCTGAGCCTGATCTGAATTAAGTGTAACCCTCAAGTGCTGGAAAACATTATCTTTAAAATCTATCTATGACGTTCATACTGCAATTTCAGACACAGTGACAGTAAAACCCACAGTGACATCTGTAACTAGAGCATCAAAAAAAGGGTAACTAAAGGTCGTAGAGAAAGATTTCCCAACAGGGTTTTTTGGGTCATAAAGCTTACTTGATTTCACTTGTTAATGCAATTAAATAAACTGTTATATATCAAGAAAAGTCTTTTGCATGTAACTTTGGTTCCCTTTCTCAGGGAACCAGACAGTGCATCTGGTTTGACACTATGGGGAGTTCTATTAGTGATACGGGTATCTGAATCTCATGTCTAATCACAGCAATTTAATTGGCTCACGGCAGTGCTTGATGCTCCTGAGGCATTGCAACGAGATGCAGACACTTATAGCCAGACACTGCTTTGAGGGAGTCAACATAATGCAAGTGAGAGCCCTGCCAGCCTATAACCAAAGGAGTAGGGGACCTTCTGTGAGACAGACTTAAAAATGCTCGAAGTTTGGACCAAAAGTTTGGTCTTTCCCTGATCTTTGGGAC
The DNA here is from genome assembly GCA_036877575.1 of Botia almorhae. Classification (NCBI taxonomy): domain Eukaryota; kingdom Metazoa; phylum Chordata; class Actinopteri; order Cypriniformes; family Botiidae; genus Botia; species Botia almorhae. The sequence continues at coordinate 9,109 of JAZGTJ010001476.1, read as the reverse complement.
TCAGGACGGTCTGTACTAGAAGTTTTCTAGATGGGGCTCAAAAATGAGAAAGAAGGGAGCATTACAGCTCTCATTCGGAATGAATAAAAAAGAACCGCTAGCCGAGGGGAGCTCGAAAGTAATGAGCTACAACTCCTCAACTATTCTTTATAGAGATTACATGGGGGCCGTCTACCAACAGAAACCTCAATATCCAGGGCCCTTGCTGTTCTGAGCTTCTCAATCACCATCTGAACAGATGTGCAAAAGCTCAAAGGCAAAACCAGAAATTTGAGGATATCAGCCAAGCTCGTCCACAGATGTCTTTCTGCAGCCACCACAACCATAAACCTTATAGCAGCAGCCATGCAGGGCAGGCAGGCTCACCCACGTTCTCACTTCCCCAGCCACATCCTGCGTATCTTGGCTCTCTCTTGGCGATTGGATAGTATATGTCAGATCAAAGGACCCAGATGACAGCTTTCTCTTCCTCAGCAGACGGCACCACCTTTCAGCAGGGTGGTGAAAAAATCTTCGGCAAACCCCGCAAGATGAACCCCGCACCTGCAGGCGGTCGACCAGGCTCACTCTCAGCCAGACAGCCAGACAAGAGCTGTGCTATTTTAGTGAGAACCTAAATAATATACTTGCAGATGCACCTGATGTGCATCAAGCGCTGACATGGGCCAATCAGTTTGAAGTGGTAACACATGAGATTCAGACACCGGTCACACTGAAGGTGTTCATCATTGCGTAAAACCAGACACAGTGTTGAGTTCTCTTGAAATGGAAACTCACCAACAACCCCGGGCAGAGTGGAGGCCTCTAGATCCAACATGATGGTGCCCTTCTCTATACACATCCTAAGCTCAAAGAGACTGTGTAGAGACAGAGTGGCCACATGTGGTTTACTCCATCGCTCTCCACCTTTTTCCACTTTCTCTTCAAACTTGATCCACCTTAGAAAAGCAAGAACAGAGAATTCTACTCAAGTCATGTCTCATTTAAACAGATCTGTTGGCCTGGGACTTAATGAAAAGAATTTAGTGTTATATAGAATGAGCAAATTTGAGCTTGAAGTGCAACATGCAACCATAATAAACATATGCTGGCAATTCCACTGTCTTATGTTTACTGTATCATGGATAAACACTGTTTCCAGACATCAACTCTACTGTTGATCAAGTACATAACAACTCTAACCTATTTCCCCTACAAAACTTTGTTTATTGAAGTTGACGACCCTGCAAAAAGTCTTAAATATGTAATCCCTAATCCTAAAATATAAAAAGGCTTTAATCTTAACTTTAAAAACAATCTACTAAATAAAATCATGGTCAAAATGAAAGTATCAGCAGTAATCAGTCCTGTACGTATTCTTGGTGATGTGTCAAGAGTCCATTGGGGTATGTCACAATGCCTTAAAGTGGGACCACCTGGAGTGCCTCTCAATTAATTTAACATGAAACTGCCCCCTTATTGAATGACCAAAAACCATCCAAGAGCAACACAGCTTTAGAATTGATGTAGGCTGTGTGGAAAACTAATCTTTCATCAGAGACCAAACTATCTGCACCAGTGAGCTAATGATTATGAGGATTTAAAGCAACAGCACCTGTTAATGCTGGTTTGTGCTAAAAATAGATACTAAGGCAATTGGGATCACTTATGTTATATCTATAAAAACTAATTAGGGTAAAGTTGTCCCTTTGAAACTCTTTAAAATGTCTTTGCATTCTGGCATTAGCTAATCATTGGCAAAGGGCCAGTGCACTTGAATCTTCATTACAACAAATCTAAATAACAAAACCTAGATGTCCTGTTTTCTGCTCCTTTTTAAATAAATGAAGGAAAAAAATAAAACTAGGGGGTATTTTTTAACTGAATGCCAACAAAACTGATATAATACCAATATTACAAATTATTACAATACAAATTAATTTGAGAATGAAAAATCTAAAATGAGAATTTCGGCTAACAAACATGAAGACAAAATAAAACAATACCAATAAACACAAATACAATATAAGTTAAAAAAGCTACTACTCAATTTGACTCATTTTATGAACATTCTGGCTCCAATTTTCCTACTTAGGTCTCCTTGCTTAATCAGCACAGGTTTAACAGCCAAGATGTTCTTACCTGGCAGTTTCCTTCCACTCCATCTCCTGACCTTCAACAGAGAGCAGCTCATCCAGCTCTGTAAAAAGCTGAGGGGGCGCTGGACTGTCATCGTCCTCTCCCAGGATGAATCGGATGCGCTCAGCCGCAGGTGAGACTGCAACAGGAAAAATACTGTGGGTCAGAGGTGGGGGTAGAGTCCTGCACACAGAAAAAGCTGGCTCTGGTGGTGAAGGTATCTTCATCATAGTCAGGTCCGAGTCTGGGTCCACATTCTGTTTGGACTCAGACTCTATCTTCTCCTCTTCCCCAACTTCACTCTTTTCTACATTATTGTTCTCATATGTATTCTCCTGGTTGTTATCTGGTGTATCCATTCCAAAACCCTCTAAAAGATGTTTGTTCCCCAGAGAGTCAAAGGGTGAGTGAGAGAGGGAGGGGCGTCAAAGACATGAGAACTCGCACAATCAAGCACTTAGAAAATCATTAGAGTATTCTGTGTTGTCTGCTATCCTGTACACCCCACTCTGATACAGTGACACCTAGGTAGTTATAAACGGGGTCCCCCTTGTCACCCCAGAGCAACAGCCCGCCCATCGGCTGCTCCGGCTGTACCCCATTGCCATTGGCCCTCTGACTTTGGCACCCTGCCCTAAACCCCCTCTTTAACAATTAAGAAATGTTTCACAAACTGTTCTTTCTTCACAAGCGAAACTTGTGAAGCTTTCTTTCTCCCTTGTTTCCTCATTTGAATATTTATTAGAGCTTGGGACAACGTAAACAGTAACATTTAATTTAAATTAAAACTTCTCTAACCTTATAAAAGTTGGTATTCAGTTTAATATTAGGTCCATCATTAAAACTAGCAGTTTTATTTACCTAATAAAATGTGTGGTTTCTACCTGACCACACCCTTAAAATTTTGATTTGCTGATATTACTCAATGTTGACCCATTCATTTTGCATAATACCTTGGACCAAATTAAACCAGTTAATATAGACACATTATAATGTGTTGTAATATGTATGAGAAAACATATTACACATTAAACACATTAAAACATATTGCTGTAGGAAACAGCTGTCATCAACTGGAAAATAACAGCTTGGAAGTTTTTTAACAAAAACAATAAAATAAATAAAACAAATTCTCGAAATTATTGTTGGTGGCGTATTTAAAACTAATTCAGCGTGAACAAACAGTTACATGGGGATTTATGCTTTTTGCTGATTCAAAAGCCTCTGATTCAACTTCCATCACTGCTGATGTCACTGGCTCTAGATGACATCTTTTACTGTTGATAACATTACCATCATGGTAATACAATCCATAAGTAAGCCAATTAGTAATCTGGTAGTACAGCTCTGCACTGCACCAACCTGATCTTTTGAAGAAACCTCCAGACTCAATTACAACCTATAAAACTTTCTTTTTTGAAATGATAAACATTTTTGGACAATCTTTTTAAATCTGATTGGACGACAATCAGATTTCCCTTTCAGCTTTTACAGCTGCTAACATTATACAGTAAAATACAGTTTAAGATGTTGTCAGCACTTGTAAAAGTAAGAACTCAAGTGATAATTGAATGAGAAAGCACTACACTTCAGCAGCAACACTAGTAATTTCAACAGTTACCAAATTGAACAGTTAACAAAAATAATTGCACATCATTACATTTTCAGGTAGTTTACAGTTAGAAACACAGATTGAAACTATACTGATACTGAAATTTTAGACAAATTTATATGTCTGGAGCATTTGCATGGACATTTAGGTTTAAGTAAGTTTAAAGTATAATTTGCTCATAATTTGAGTTCTGAAAATGTTCAAACTACAAGAGCTGATTAGGGAGTGCTATACCTCATTTGAGCTAGTTTGTTGTCCTAACTCTGTTTCACACACAAAGTGACCCTGCGATGCATACAGACACTGCTACAAATACCAAGCTCTAAGTTTTAGTGAGCACTCGCTTCATGCTGTTGCTAAGCACTGCTGGGACAGAAGAAACAAGTGAGAGAGACAGAGAGAGAGAAGGGCGGGTGAGTTCAATATGGGAGAGAGCAGACATAAATGAAAATCACATCGTTTAAACACGTTGTGAGCTCTCTCGCTAACAGCTACAACCCACACAAAGGGGACTTTGTGCATACACTAGGGGCTTATGGGAAAAGTGAGGGGGGAGTATGCCCAGTACCCAGAAAGGGACTTAGCCGAGCTGCCACTTCATGCTGGAGAGTCTTAGTTTTACTAGCAACACTGTACAACATCCCACATGCAAACAGCAGTATCCCAAACTACATTCCTCATACCTGATCTCAAAGAAAGTATTCAATGACATTCTTATGCCAAGCACTGAACAGAAAAACAATTGTTGTGAATGCCAATAGGTTTATTAAATGTGTTGAGGCAGTTAGCTTGTGACGCTTTTTACAAATATAGTTCACTTTGATGTCCCATACTTTTATAAAGTATTGGAGGCACAAATCGGCCCTGTACTGGTTAAATAGGAGTATGTAAACATATTTGGCGATGATAGGATATGACATTTTAATGACATCATTGATCCTCTTCTTCTCCTGTTCAAGTCAGCCTGAGGTTGCCCGCATATCACATGAGTCCTGAATGCTCCTCAGATTACATAATTCTAAATATTTCTAAAGAAATATTAAGTAAATGTGAGAATCCGTTTTCTCAAATGTTTTCTCAAATGTTTTCTCAAATAAACTTCTAATGAGAAGTAACTTTAGCCCCACGATCCTTGGTCAACTGTGGAGAGGAGGCTAAAGTCTAATGGCAAGACAAAGTTTTTGTTAAGAAATGGGCATCTTAAAAGTAGATGCCGCCTAAGAAAAGTTAATCTCACGTGCGTTTGGCTTCATTTATTTCAAATCTAATTTTCGCTTCCCTTAATGGCTTTTCTGTAGTGCAATAGTGATTAATGTCAGGGATAATGCGCATTTAAAATGCCAAATCTGAATGATTAAAAGTGCAAAATGCATACATGTGAATGTCATGTCAAAAGTCTAATAATCACAAAATACAATGACAATATCTTCCCAAAACTGTATATATAAGTAGGTTGCAAATGCTGTTGTTTTCAGTTCGTAAGAACTATTAGGTTTGGTAGATAAACTATTATGTAACATAACAGTTAATAAAACTAAATCTTGTGCTAATAAAATATTCGGTCCCAAACCAGGACCAAACAAGTTATGCTTCTACACTGTACTTAGACATGGCAGGTAATAAAATAAATTAAAAAACTAAAACAGCTCATATAGTATTTAGGTTGACCTGAGGTTGGTGGTTAACCTTTTTCAATTCAACTTTCACTTACCATTTGTTAAAATAAATCAAACGCATATAACATGCAAGTTTTGTATACTGGAAGACATAAATTCACCTTCACACTTCAAAGAGGATCTTTCACGCTGCTGTCTTTTGCTGATGGTGGTGGTGCTTTGTAGGAATTTTATAAAGAAAGGGCTAGACATGAAATCATCACATTTTGTTACACTGTAAACATTGCGTTGAATTCCTTAATCCACAGAAAGAAGTTGAAGAGTTGATTTGAGAGAAAATGCAATATAGTCATGACAAAAAGTTTTGAATTCGATTTTACCCCTGGACCTCTGCTACAATCACCCCTCCACCCCTGAATGCGACCGATGAGATGGGGGATCCATATAAGTGTTAAGTCAGGGCAATAAATCTCTCATGGTGTAGTTTTTAGTGCATTGCTATTTCACGTGGTTATTATGTGGGTCCTCTATAATATTGTTTTGTTGCAGTGTCGGTAGTTTGTAAATGAACAATGAACAATTAACTCTTTCTCCATGTTACCTAGACAGAGAAATTCATATTGATATGTCAGCAAAGGTCAGCCAGATTACACATTTTACTTTTGACAGCTGCTGAACTTTCTATGAAAACGCCTTGGTTACATATGTAACCTCCATTTCCTGATGAAAGAAACGAGATGTCGATGTAATGGCACTAGAAGTTCGACCTTGGGAGAGTGATCATTCTGCTTTTAATAAAAACGGCAATGAAAATTGGTGAGTAGGATTTGCATGCCAGACTCCACCCCGGATGTCTTGGTATAAAAGGGAGATGGAATGCACCACTCATTTAGGTTTGTGCTGCGGAGGTGAGACGTACCCGGCTGTCAGCACTCAGTTATGCATTGTGGCAGCAGGGACACATCGTTTCACTCCCTCCATCAGGAAACGGAGGTTACATACTGTCACTCACTTGACATTGTGTTGGTGCAACTTCTCTGGAAAGTGGGCCAGAATGAGGCAGTCATCGAGCTAATTGAGAATGCAAATGCCCTTCTTCCTTAGGGGGAGAGAGCCGCCTCTGCGACCTTGGTAAAGACGTATGGGGACAGAGACGGACCGAATGGGAGGACCTTGTACTGAAATGCTCGACCATCGAAAGCAAACCAGAGAAAGGTCTGCATTGAGACAAAAACAAGACATAAAAGTATACATCCTGCAGGTATATAGCCGCAAATCAATCTAGATTCAGACTGTGAAGAGTTTAGGATGCACAGATCTAGTATTGATCATAACCCACCTTTCTTGGGCACAATGAAGTAGGGGCTGTAAAAACCTGCCTCCATCTCGGCTTGTGGAAAAGGCTTGATCACAACCTTCACCAGAAGGGGCTAGATCTTCACACACAGGACTGCTGTACTCTCTCCTAGAGAGAAGAGGATGCCGCAGAACCTGGGTGGGCGCGTAGCAAACTGAATTACGTAGCCGAGTCGTATCATCCTGATGAGCCAGCGTAACAGGTTGAGGAGAGCGAACCATTCCCCAAAACACCATACCAAGGCCAGCAACGGAACAGTCAGTCCGTTCAAGACAGTGGGTGCAAAGCAGTGAGCCATGGGTAAAGTTGATGGCTGTGCCGTGGCATATCACCACCTGTAAAGGGCAAGGAAGCAGCATATCCTCGCAGACCCTGAAAGGAGAAGGCAAAGGGAAACCAGACACCTGGGATGTCAGTGCTTCCATGCATGGCTGGCCCAGAGAAAATTGAAACTGCTCTTTGCATGAAAAGACACCACTCCTCAGACTGAGCCTGAAGGGTGGAATAGGGCCTCGCTGGGTCCAATTGTGGCAAGAAGCAGACAAACCTATGAATCATGTGCAGGCAGTAATAGGTGTTTTCCATGATTTTGTGAGCTTAAAATGCACTTCTGAGAACAATGGAACCAAGGCAGGGTGCGGCTGAGAGTCAAGAACCAATCGTCCAGCCCTGAGCATTCCGAAGAGGGCGGAGAATTCCACTCCAACCCGATACTCATGGCAACCTGGAAAGCACTGCTAACATCTCTGCTTCAGAGTTCACTGATGCACCTGAGGGTACCTGTATTTCCAAGTAATTAGCATCAGATGGTGTAAGCCCATCCTCTGATGCTGCGATCGATAACTCATTCGTTTTGAATCCCGAATGTGACAGTGAGGCCGCCACAAGGTGGTCCACACATACCATCCAGAGACTTGCTTCTTGCAGAAGAAAGAAACACGCAACTGCAACGTCAAAATAGACATGTTCTCGTAGTAAGAACATGAACCCTCAAAGAAAGCTGCCTCAGCATGGGCACAGAGATTGTGGCCATCAGAGGGAGAGAGCTACCAACCACACCCAGACGCACACACACGGAAAGGCATAATAAAACCTAGCGTGGTGAAATGTATTTGCTCTTTTAGTGATTGAAGTGCTCAGGGGAACTGTCTGCACTAATCTGTGCAGAAGGAGAGAGAGGCAGCTGAAAAGACATCAACAAAAAGCAGTGAAGTAAACAGATTTGCTCCGATGTGCTTTCTATCTCCCTTTTATATCCTAACATCTGGGGTGGAGACTGGCATACAAATTGCACTCTCCTGATCTGACTAAAAAAGTAATAGCATTCCCAGTGTCATTCCTGTCCATACTTCAAACAGTGCTTGAACAATTTCAAAGAGACAGTTTAAAATCTCCCAATTATCACCCAAACATGAACATTTTGTCATTATTCACACACCCCTATGTCATCCAAATCCATATGCCTGTCTTCTATGGAGCATAATTCTGACAAATGCTGACACTGCTCTATTTCCTAACAGTGAAAGTGAATAGGAACTGAGGCTACCAGCCATAGCACCACTAATTATGTATATTCTGTAACCCATGTCATGACAACAAGTGCATGTACATACTTTCAGACATGTTTTTAGATCAATTTTTAACAGATTTAAACTTTTCAGTAGTAAACCTAAACAGCTTTTCTGATTTTTAATAGGTGGGACAATTTGCCTCATTAGTTCACTGGCTCAGACACTTCTATCATGTCCAGTTTAACACAAGTACACTTTCTTTGTATTTTCACCTAGCAACTGACACTCTCCGGAAACACACAACTTGCCACATATCAGAAAAACAAAGAAGACTTGAAGCAAACTTCCAATAAGGATACAGAGCATGTGGTCTAAGAAATGTCAGGGCCAAGTTAGGTTCAAGTTCAACTTTTAGTAAAAGTTAAAATGGATGTAATGTGAGAAAACTATAAGCACTTAAACTAGCTTGCACTAGCGATACAAGTTGGTATTGTCTTGTTTCCCAGTATTTGTTCTATAACATAGCATTGAGCTTTGAATGTCACATTCAGCTGCTATGCATACTCACTGATGCATGAAGAGATCTTGGAAGATAAAACTGCTATTCAAAGTGTATTTTTGTGTTCCACACTCCATGGCATATCTGTTATATAAGAAAAGTTCTAATTTACTCTAGTGCTATTTTAATGGAATCATTAAGCAATTGTGCTGTTGTACTGTATATAAGCATGGCTATGATTCAGCCACAGGTAATCAGACTAGCTAAGCACAATAGATTTTGCTTTTATACAATGAATTTATAATAATAATTCATCATGTTTAACTTACATTTCAGACACAATATGAAAGTTCTGTTTACAAATATTTTATAAGAATTGTCTAATAACCCAAAGTA
>JAZGTJ010001475.1:0-55710 GCA_036877575.1 Botia almorhae | reverse complement strand
AAAAGAATGCATATGTTTACACACCAAACCATGTTTACAATCTGTTTTACTGTTTACAGTTTACATTCTTGCTGCCAAATACACATCCTAATGTTTACACTTACACTTTACAATCCGTCAATGTGCTGTCTGCACTTGTTTTTACACTGTGCACTTTATGTATATACTGTTTATTATGTAGCCCTGTATGTCTGTGATGTTTAGTGTTTGTCTCATGTAGCACCTTGTTTCTGGAGGAACGTTGTCTCGTTTCACTGTGTACTTGTATATGGTTGAAATGACAATAAACTCCACTTGTAACACTTGTAACTTGTATTTATTTAATATTGCATCAAAGTTTTTTAATGAGAGACACATAGTACCCACTTAAACAATAACAAATGAAAAGCAATGTAATATTGCTGAGAAACTTTCCAAAAAAATCCTAAAAGAATATTAAAGGACGACTTCTTTCAGTATAAATTTTATTCTAAATCTAAAGTAATCCAACACGAATCGTCATAGTTTTTTTATCGTATTTGTTATACTAAGAATTTCGGTTATTCCAGTATGACTCTTATTTGATTTATAGATGTTCTTATTCAAGCTTTTAAAAATTCGATTATAAATTGTGAAACACTAGGTGTGTTCGACCTCTTGCAGTGCTGCACAGACCGATCAGCGTCTCACTTTAACAGTGCATGCTGGTTAGAAATTTTGCATGCTGGTTAAAAGCGGCAACTTTTCTGTTAAGTATGGTATCCAAGTACCACGCCAGCGATTCAAAAGCAGACGACTGGATTAGCCGATGCAAATTCTCAAGTGCGGCTGCAACAGTCTGCGATGATGACACATCCATTTACGATTGTGTCATCATAATCTCACATCTTAATATCTTATGTTGTGTTTTTAAATAAAAGTGAAAAGAATATAAATCCTATATTAGTAATTTAATAATAAAGTTTGTATTTAACTTATTATTGTGCATACATTATTATGCAGCACATAACTAACTCAAACAGTTGGTTATAGTTGCTACATTTCAATCCAAACGTTTGTTTATCTGACAAATATTACATATACTCTACTTCATCTGTAATAAAACACAAACACTGCTCGCACATCACTATTGCAAGCAGCAGTGTCTGATCTACAACTGCAAGAGACAAATCTTGCCGGTAGTTTTGCGCAGCGCCGCGTGAAGTCGAACACACCTTTCCCACTTACAACAAATACAGCTGACGGACTTATCCATTTTCATTGAGGGTGGAAATCGTTACAAGAAGCGATGCCTTCATTCAAGCATTAAACAAAAATCCACGATACTGCTTTATTTTAATATTATGTAATAACATATGTCGTTGTGTGACCGATTATTTAAGTTGTAGGACGATAACTTAAAATTAGTTAAAACCGTCATGCCTTTTGCACACCGATGTGTTAACAGATGGTTCGGTCCGAGGATGGCCGCTGCTGTCGGTGTAAATAAACAGGCGACAGTAGTGTCGATGGAGCCGTGCGTAAGACATGGCCGGGGCACTAACGCTAATGCAGTAAAGGTATGATTCATTTGACATCAGTGTCATCTGAACTAAAGGGGTTGGGCTTGTAATAAACCAGAAAGATGTTTTGCTGGGTTGCATTGGTTCAGTCAGCCGCTGCAGAGCGTTAGCATGCTAACGATCGCCGCATTCAAAACTGTCACTGCGCTCTCTGTATTAAACACCTGTTGTAAATCTTTTGACACTTTCAACAAGTTATTTCTCATTCGTGTGTTGAAATTACAAAAGTGCAGTTTCGACAGCAGTGATGCTGGATGTGTTAGCTGATACGCTAACTGATCAACTTGTGTTTGGGTTGTGTTTGCAACCTAGTGAGCTGCTTACCGAGACAGCAGCTTTGATCATAATTTGAAGTGTCCAGAAATCCTGTCTGGGTAAATGTTGTCTAGTAATGTTGTCGTTTTATTTGCCTGTATGTTATTCATAAGGTGTTGGAGTGTGGCGTATGTGAAGATGTATTTTCACTACAAGGCGATAAAGTTCCGCGGCTGCTTTTGTGCGGACACACAGTGTGTCATGACTGCTTGACCCGGCTGCCTCTTCATGGCCGGGCGGTGCGCTGCCCGTTTGACAGACAGGTCACTGAGCTGGGTGAGTTATTCATTGTCCCTGTATTTTGTATTATTATCATTATCTCATATATTTGCTGCGAAAAGACCCAAATGTAAATTTAAGAATGAAACCTTACTTGTGAATGTGTGTGAATGCCTCTGCTTGCTCATAGTACCAAATTACATGTTTTTGTAGCAGTAGATCAATATATAATTTTTCTTATTTTCAACATTGGCCAATAAATCTTCATGTTTGGCCAATACATTTTCCCATTTGGCTGCCACATCGCACATTAGCGTTTTGCTTCCTAAGAAAAGCCACTCAGACATAGAGCCAACACCTGACAGACAGTAAAATCATCATTTGCTTTATAATGTGATGTTACATTGTGTTGCACACAAAAACACAGGGGTGTGCAGTGGCACAGATGTGATATCATCAAATTTAAACAAAACTGAAAACCTTCTGTTTTACAATCACAAATTTCATGACTGGCTCCTTATTTCTGATAACTAAGCACATAATGCACAGGAAATGGTAATTTAATTTAACTAGTTTCTTGATGTCCCTCATTTATTGCACAAATTACATTTGTGTTATATCGGCCTCATATTGGACAATCAGCCACATTACTTTCTTAACATTGGAATCGGCCATTAAAAAAAACAATATTGTTCAACCACTAGTTATTTGAGTAAATTAATGTAAATGTGTCTCACATTTAGTCATTTTCTGTGCAGGGGACTCAGGTGTGTGGGGCCTAAAGAAGAACTTTGCTCTGCTGGAATTGCTTGAACGGCTACAGAATGGGGCCACCAATCAGCCGGGCATGTCAGAGGACGGGCTGCGTGACATGGGAGAGGTTAGAATGTGTTTTCTGTTATAAAACAAATAGTTCTGACTATGACAAATGCAGTATTCAAGTCACTACTGTTGTGTTTACTAGATAATTTGAGGAGTCACACCTGTTAGTAAATACATTGTCATATACAAACACTGACTGCGTAAAAGCAGCCAATAAGAGCAGGACCCTCTATTTAAAAGTAAATGGGGTTTATTTGGATTCCATCTGAACTTTAACAAACTTCTTTTCTTTATCGCTATTAGTGCATAATTCGTTGCGATGAAGATGAGACTCACACCGCCTCTATGTACTGCACAGTGTGTGCCACACACCTGTGTGCAGAGTGCTCTCAGCTCACCCACTCCACCCGTACACTGGCCAAGCACCGGCAGGTGCCCCTGGCAGACAAACCCCATGAGAAGATGCTGTGCCCACAGCATCAGGTGCACGCCATTGAGTTTGTCTGCCTGGAAGATGGATGCCAGCCAGGGCCGCTTATGTGCTGCGTTTGCAAGGAATATGGAAAACACCAGGGGCATAAGGTACCGAAATTGTCTAATTTGTTCTGTTTGTATTTCTCCTTAGGAAATTTAGGAGAAGCATCTGAAAAACAATTTCTATTTCATACATAACTGAGATCTGTTCTACTAAGCTCGTAATATCCATTCTTGAGTAAATAAAAATACTTTGGAACTGTTGTATTTAGGGCTGGTTAACTTGATTCTGACTTGCAAGGTTTTGTGATTATTACATTGATTAAAAATCCTGCTTAACATTTTAATGAAACTCAGGGTGTTTTCACACCTGAACGTTTGTTTCGGAACCTGGTGCGTTTTCCCCCTTGGTTCGGTTTGTTTAGGCATATGTTAACACATCAATCGCGCTCTGATCCGCACCAAAACAATCGCTCCGAGCCGCCTGAACGAGGTGCTCTCGGCCCGATTGCAAACAAACTCTGGAGCGGTTCGCAATAATTGTGAAAGCAATCCGACACAACAGACCAACAAACCATATTTCTTTATATAATAGCAGCATGCATGAATGCACATTTTCCACAATGATACCCATAAAAATATTTTTTCATGACCATAAAATGGTTTACTTAAATGAAAAATTATGTTTACTTGTGTTTACACATTTAAATAATCGACGCGCTGCAATTTAGGAAAGCAAATACTATACCTGTGAAATTATGATATCAGTATTACTAAGCTGAATCGTCCCGCCTAAGTTTTGATTCCTGCTCAAAATAATGAACTAATATAACAGCAGTTACCAAAAAAGAGTTTACTCGCACGTCATTTGTTTAAGCAAGTTTGGTCCGGAAATATTGCCTTGTGAATGCAAACCGAACCAAGATGAAATTGCAACATTGTAGCAACTTACACACTTAATGACTCTTTGACTAACTTGTGGTGACTGTGTACTCTGTGTAGTCAGATTGCTTTCATGTTTTGGGAATTTGAAACTCAACATCTGTAGGATGGAAGGCACTACAAATTAAAAAAACAATTTTTAAGCATGCTGTTCTAGAGGCTGAAGCCAACCAGATCCGAGCCTCCATACTGGACATGGCACACTGCATCCGTACATTCACAGAGGAGGTCTCGGAGTACTCCAGGAAGCTGGTGGGCATTGTGCAGCAGATTGAAGGAGGGGAGCAGATCGTAGAAGACGGCATGGGCATGGCACACACCGAACATGTATGCGCTTGATTTTTACTTTAGGAATTCATTTTATCTGAATGTGTTGCCAACAGTCAAATTTTTCTGGGGTTTCCATTCAGGTTCCAGGAACGGCAGAAAGTGCGCGATCTTGCGTACGTGCCTACTTTGCTGATTTGCATGAGACGCTGTGTCGTCAAGAGGAGATGGCTCTGAGCGTTGTAGACGCACACGTTCATGAGAGGCTAATCTGGCTTCGACAACAGCAGGAGGACATGACCATCTTACTGTCGCAGGTGTCCACTGCCTGCCTGCACTGTGAGAAAACACTACAACAGGTACACACATGATTGCACAATTTTTAGTTACTAAAGTTTAGTTTTTTTTTAGAAAAATAACCTCTTGTGGTCAGCCATGTTTAATTAAACAAGCAGAAGTGTCCAATAATGTAGGTTATCAAGATGGCTATTAGTATTCAGCTGATCATGTGATTTCAACATGTCTGCCCCACGAGTACAACCTTACTGCAGTTAGTGTATGTCATTATAAACATTTATTTTTTTACTATAAACTATTAAAACATACCTAATGTAAAACTTAAAAGTGTACTAGTAAAACTTTAATGAGAAAGAAAATTAGTGTTGAAGTCCCTAGACTGATAAAATGCATCAGTTTGGTTTGTTGTTTTTATCCCCACTAGGACGATTGCAGGGTGGTTTTGGCAAAGCAGGAGATCAACAGACTACTAGAGACGCTGCAGAAACAGCAGCAGCAGTTTACAGAGCTAGCTGATCACATTCAGCTGGATGCAGGCATCCCTGTTACTTTCACTAAGGTACTTTAGATTGCTAAAGAATTTAAGACTTTAAAATCCTCCTATTTGTGTTCAAATGTGTACATAAGTCATGTTTACATAACCTTGTTTCTAACTACCTGTCTGATCTACTGTGTCCCTACAATCCTCCCTGATGTCTAAGATCTGGTCATCTTAATTTACTGACAGTTCCTTGTTCAAGGTTAAAACACAGGAGATTTTTGGTGGTGGGACCAGACTGTGGAATAGCTTGCCAGTGCAACTTGGAATAGCACTATTTGTTTTTTTTACCTTTTTGTTAATGTTGTTTACTGGTGTGTCAAATAGTTGGTATTTGTTTACTTTGTACTTCTACAGCACTTTGGTCAGTCTTGAGGCCATTTAAAATGCTTTATAAATAAATGACCTGAACTACTAACTGGTATGGTTTAGGATGGGCAGCTAGTCTTTCAACAACCCAGGGCTCACAAAATCACTAGCCCGATGTTCCGGGGCTATTGTGTCATCCAGTCGGGCTGCCAAAATGTTTTTCCGGCCTGCCCGTCGGGCTATCTTATTAGGAAAAATATATTGCGATGCTTTTTGCATTTTCTCACAAATTTAGTCGGGTAATTATGTTGTGTGCAAATAAGAGGCGCATGAATTTTCGCAGGTATTTCAGTTCTGACGTGGAGACCTATGCACAGATGGAGAAAGCTAATGGAGATGCTATGCCCTCAACGTCGAGTGGCATTTTCTTATCTGTGACTTAAGTTGATATTTCCGATTCAGAATCAGACACAGACTGAATTATGTTCTATATTGTTTTTACAAGTTCATAGAAGAAATAGTTTAGTTAGAGCCAAATATTGGTTTTGATAATTGTAATTTGATTATTTTATGCAATTGTTAATGTCTTTTGAAAATGTTCTTGATGTTTTGTCTCCTTTACAATATTCTACATTATTTTTAATGGTTTTTTTTAATTTGGGCAACTTAAATTCATTTCGGGCTACCAAAATCTGAATAGTGCCTGCCCGAAGTGCTACCAGGGATTTTGAAAATTTGCAAGCCCTGCAACCTATTTAATTAGTCTGGTCGACCAGTGAGATAATTTGTGTTTTTATTTTTGTTTCTTTATAGTGAATGAATTAACAGTGTGCTGTACTGTAGTAACAAACTTTAGGACTGTTAACGTGCTAAAGTTGCATTTCTAAATTCATCCCCTTTAAAAACATTGTTGTAGTTTGTCTTGTTTTTAATCACTGAACTGAAAAATACATCTTCCTCCCAGGACAACCGTGTGCACATTGGCCCAAAGATGGAGATCCGGGTTGTGACACTGGGATTAGATGGGGCTGGCAAAACTACTATTTTATTCAAACTGAAGCAAGATGAGTTTATGCAGCCCATACCGACCATAGGTATCCACATATAGTTTTCAATGAATGTACACCAGTGCAAGCCGGATGGTTTATTAATGCTGTACAGTAGAGAAAAAGCACTGCATTAACAACAACAACTTTTGTATTGTTTGTCTGTTTTAGGTTTTAATGTAGAAACTGTTGAATACAAAAACCTGAAATTTACTATTTGGGATGTGGGTGGCAAGCATAAACTCCGGCCGCTGTGGAAACATTACTATCTCAACACACAAGGTATTGCAGCATTCACATTCCTGAATTCATTTTAATGATGTTACTGCACAGTTTTTACTTTAAAATGCCTGCTGTTTAAATTGTATGTAATATACTTATGTTTGTTACAATGTATACTACATTCTTATGAAATGGCCCTACTAATTTGCACTTGTTTTACTTTAGCAAGTGGTATCCAGTTCATCACAGAACTCGCCATTTTGTATTGTTTCAACAAAATTATATTTTAAAACTCTTAACACGAACCCATTTTTGTAGTCCAGTCAATGATGAAGCAATAATCTCTGTCAGAAAAGAGAGGGAGAAGTAAAAAAAAATCTGAATTTACTAGTTCATTTTAAAAAAACAAAGGTCATGTGGAGCACATTGCATTGTGGGATACAGTACTCAGCGTGGTGCACTTTGGCTGTATAATAATTTTGGCAAGTGTTGGTCATCTGGCTATTCCATACATGAAAACTAGAATACTCTATACATACTACATACTGCATGCGTGTTTAAACATTGAATATGTGTGACTGAAGGTGGTATTTTGTTGTGTCTCCTAGCGGTGGTGTTTGTGATTGACAGCTGTCACAGAGATCGGTTGATGGAGTCTCACAGTGAGCTGGCCAAGCTACTGACAGAGAAAGAGCTCAGAGATGCACTGTTGCTCATCTTTGCTAACAAACAGGTGAGAGGGATATATCTGAGGTTGGTGTGGATGTGAAAAAAAATTGACAATGTTGGCAGCAGCATTGCTGCAGCCACAAGGTCTGGTTCACATTGTCGCTTGTTCGCTCCATGACCTGTCCACTTATACAGGAAGAGACCAATTGCAGTCTTTTTTAAACATGCCATTTAGGGGCAGGTTTGTCTGCATTAGATAATACCAAAACAGCAAGCTGCAGTTTTATAAAATAATTTTGAGGCAGACTCCAGGAACAGTTATCAGGAAAATGTGTATATACATTGTGATTATACAGTAGTTTCTGTCCATTTAAACGTAATAAATACAGATTACTTCACAAACAAACCAAAGTATACAATTCTCAGAGTCGGGGATATAGAGGTTACTTGCTAATAAGTGTCTCAAAACAATTCTCTGTATGTTTTTGGGAGATTGGGTGCCGCTAACATGACAAATTTAGGCACATTCAGTAATTAGTTTATCCACAAAAGTTGTTATTTAAATAAACCCTGTGTGCCTGTTACTCACAGATTGCTGAAGTCAAGCAGTCAGATTGGAACTTACTAGATCGAGAAAGTGGTTTTCAGTTTTGTGTGCACTATGCATCAGTTACACCGGTGTATTGGCCACTGCTGTTTTGACATGGTAAAATGTTTTCTTGAATTACAAGTGTGCCTGAATCATATCTGATTTGGCTCTTTGTAGGACGTCCCTGGTGCCGTGTCTGTGGAGGAGATGACGGAACTCCTGAGTTTACACAAACTGTGCTGCGGCCGCAGCTGGCACATCCAGGGCTGTGATGCCCGCAGCGGCATGGGTCTGCACGAGGGGCTAGACTGGCTCTCACGCCAGCTGGTGGCCGCTGGGGTTTTGGATGTGGCCTGAGGGATACTTTACAGACTTATTGAAGCTGAGTCTGAGCCTGTCTGTGTCATTTGCACATTCACACTGCTCAAATTAACCTACATCATCATGTCAAACCATCATAGAGTAGTAGATTTATTGCTGTGTGCTTGTGGCTTAATAGTGTGTTTATAAACAGGCTCAAATAAGAGCTTTTTAAAGATTAAATTGAACATTATCTTGGTGATTACGGCAGAAAATAATTTTGTGTGTAAATACAAAATGTGTTGAACGAATATAGAAGTCTATGTTGTTTCTTTGGTTACAACACAAGACAACTGTTGTTTCTGTGGTTACAATGAAAGTCTGTGGGGCAGCTGTTGCTATGGTTGCTCAGCAGCTGTCCATTGTATGTCTGTCTTTTGAGATGAGTCATAAATGATTTGCTGCAGTAATGAAGAGCATGATACAGAATCTTTCAACAGGTCACTAGTGTTTAACCTGGAATATTGTATTAGGTAAACATGAGTAAACTAAACTTCAAAATACAGAAGTTTAATATTTGGTTAATGCTATTATTTTTTAGGTCAATTTTGTTTATTGTTTAATAGTTACTAGTAAGCTAAACTCTTTGGAAATGTATTGAATGTAAAAAAAAGAGATGTCTGGTAAATGAACTGAAATGCTTTGTAAAAAAGACTGAACCACTGGGTCATTTTTTTACAGACTGTGTCATGCAATTATTCAACCATGTGCAAACAGCAAAGGGTTTGAATGGTTAGATATATAAAATTTTAACTGTGGTAACAGCTATATCCTTCATCAGTCAAAAAAACTTGTTACAGTAATGACGGTGTAAATGAGAATTGTTGAGAATGAGATCTGACTCGAAAGTAAAATGGATGTTTTACTAAGTGGCAATTTGGGGAGAAAATTCCTATTTTGTCTTATTTATGCATTTGGCAGACACTTTTATCCAAAGCGTCTTACATTATACTATTCATTGTTTCTGAGTATGTGCAATCCCTGGGATCAAACCCATGACCTTGGTGTTGTTAACACCATGCTCTAACCAGTGAGCTACAGGAAAGCTTATTATAAACATGTCACCAATGGTTTTGTTTTTTGGGTGAAATATGGCCCAGATATATTTTCATGAATTCAAAAGCCCTTTATTCTTGTCTGGTCCGTTTTTGTATTGCTGTTGTTATTTGTTTGGACTTTAAAACAAGCCTGTAAATATTTATTTAAATGTACCTAGTGGTCTTAAGACTAATGCATGGGTGTAGGTGTATTTTCTCCATATGTAGAGATGAATGTGTTTTTGGCAAAAAGGTTACTGGTTATTTATATTTTTAAAAAGGATTGTAGTTGGGGATCTCATCTACATTTGTGATGTGCAGAAACACTAACAGTTCAATTGTCTACTGCTTGTTAATATATGCCAGGACACAATACGTCCTCTCCAAACAACCTATACTTCTGGAACAAGTATTTCATAGCCTATAATAACAGGTGAAAATTGTTGTTGTATGAATTTTAGGTTACATGTATTTGGTTGTATGTAAACAATTATGCAACAGAATTTTTTAAAGAACTAGTTCTTTAAACCGTTAAACATTAAGCAGTTTTGTTGGTCATTCAGGTTGGTTTAAGAGGGGTTATGGGTTACCTGAGCAGCTAAGCACCAGCTTGGCCAGGATGGGAGACCTAAACCAGCTATTTGTTTTTTTTCAGCAGAGTTGTATTTAAACATTGTTGCTATGTAATGTTGACTAATTGTACTTAGATGTAGTGTTTCCTGTGCCCTGTCTGGAGTTTGTAAAAGAATCTTAATGTTCTTAATGTGAGTTTTGGAAACCTAAGAAGCACACCCACACATTTGTTATTGATTTGATGACAGCTTTTGTATAACCATTCATAATTATGCTATTAAAAACAAAGTGGAAAACACAGGCTTTTTTTTTAATGATGCATCAATCATTGAGTATTTAAAAAAAAAGTACTTTATTTGTACAAAAACAGAATTTAGACTAAACATCTATTTGACTGTAATATTTATGATGCTGATGTCTTCATATGGCTTGTCAGTCTTAGGGTTGATTTTAACATTGGAGATCCTCTGCACCACCTCCATACCTTTAGTGGTCCTTCCAAAGACAGTGTGCTTGTTGTCTAGCCAGGGCTAATTAAAGAGAACAAGACAAATTAAATTATTTCCACACAATAGTTAAACATAAAAACAAGTTTTGTTTTCAGGTGAAATATCCCTTTAACATGAATGGCAATATCAAGAGTAGACTTAAATGATTAGTTTATCCTAATATTACATTAGGGTACATTCAAAATCACTGAAAGTCCTGCCCAACTGCCTCAGTTGCTATTCCATTGTATGAATGTACCTTTAAAAGCACAAACAATTTGTTGACATGTTATTAGTACCCAAGAAATTTTAACATGATGGCCTTACAGTTGGGACAACGGTGATGAAGAACTGCGATCCATTGGTTCCTGCGCCTGCATTGGCCATACTGAGGGTGTAAGGTCTGTCGTGTCTCAGAGTGGCATGGAACTCGTCTTCAAACTCCCCACCCCAGATGCTTTCTCCACCCATCCCTGTGCCTGTCGGGTCACCGGTCTGGATCATGAAGCCCTTCATGTGACACACAGGGTTAGTGTCACTGATCAGTCACATCTTCAATATGACTAGTGAAACCAAACAGAATTGCAATCTTCATTGTCCACACCTACAGGAGCTCATACAGTACCTTGATGACACGATGGAAAACATGACCATTGTAGTAGCCGTTCCTACTGTGGACGCAGAAGTTCTCCACTGTTTTGGGGCATCTGAAGAGCAAAAAACAATAATGTCAAAACACACCAATATGTTGATCTGCTATCAAATGTGACAATCATACGTACTCCACAGGAAAGAGTTTGATGTGTATGTCGCCCATGGTGGTGTGAATAATAGCGCTGTCTGACACTCTTTTTGGCCCTTCTGCTTGTGTGGCTGCCATCACTTCCTCTTTCGAAGGTTTCTCATTAAAGACGTCCCTGTCTGATTCAGCACTCTTTGTATCCTCTGGCTCTCTCTTTGTGAACTGTGGAACATTTAACAACAAAATAAAGTAATAAGGTTTGGAACAACATGAGGGTGAAATCACAAATTTCATTTATGATTGCTGAGAATAAGCAACATCACACCATGTAAAAGCGGTTCTTTTTAAAGGCTGTGCAGAAGATGGTAGGATCTGGGTCATAGTTCTGCAGAGCTGGGTTGTCAGAGGCCTTCATCTCAATGGTTGGAGCGGCGTGCATGGCCTTGGCTACACCTTGAAACAGGCTCAGCTGCACCACCCGAATGTTCTCCTGTTTCCCCAGGATCCGCACACATCTTTTTCAGTGACAAATAACATTATGCACTTAGCGAGAGAAGGTTACAGTTCATTTGTAGTGTAAGTGCTGATGCATATTAGACAACAAAGGATCAGATTATCCAAAAGCCTGCAAGGACTACATCAAACTAGCTAGTTAGTATAGCTAGTGTATATAGTATTAATATATTAGTATAAGCATTTTCAAAAGTTAAAATTATTTTATATTATTATAATTCAATATATACCATTTTTTAAATTACATTTTCACAAAAGATTAAAAAACATTTTTTGATTGGAATTATCATCAATGAACAACAATGCGTGTTAAGAAATGTAAATTTTGGTTTTATATAGATTTTAACATGCTTGACTAGAATATTTGTGGCAAGCTCTACCTGTTAGTCTCCACGTTAATGACCTTGATGCCCAGCATTGTGCCATAAAGCACAAAGTGTCCAGTCTCATCAAAGATAATGCTGGTCAGTCGGATGCCGTCCACCTTCTCTAACTCTCGCTCTACCGCCATTCTGCGACCAAACTCCATATCAGGCAACTGCTGCCTCATCTGCTGGAGCTCTGTGAACATCTATCAATGACAAACACAATAAATGTATCAATAAATGTATACTTTAGTATAAACAATTCCTAAAGAATTTCTTCAAACAGCTTGGAACCAAATTGGCATTTTTTTCTTCTGTCTGCAGTACACAAAACGTGACTTTCTGAAGAATATTCAGAAATATGCCTTTTTTCATATAAAACCCTTGTTTTATTGTGTTCGCAATAAAATACAATACAATGAATCATTTATTGTAATTGGAATGTGCTCGTAATGACTATAATCTGTACATCTTTTAATATCAAACATTATTTACCGTTAATGACTCATCAAACACCCTCATCAACTTCCCGGTGAGAAAACGGAAAATCCTCACTTTGCGGTCAACAGCGATTGTGGCCATTTTCTTGCCATCTTGAGAGAAAGCCAGGCTGGTGGGATAGGTTTGGCATTTGGCAAACTCATACAAGTCAGTGTCTGTTTTATACTCCCAATCCACCTGTCGTGGAAATTTAAATTCGCTTGGGAGCCCTGTCCAGTATTCCAACATTCCTGCTTTATCAGCAGAGACAATGACGCGAAACTTTGGATTCAGACGGATTTGAGACAGGGGGGCAGAGTGCATCTTGTCAAATGTGTGCAAGGTCTTATTACTTCCACGACCATCGTAAACAAAAATCTTCCCTGTTGATTTCTCTGAACAGGCTACTGTGGAAATGGCATCACCTGGATTATAAATCCATTCACACTGGCCCGGATGGAAGCTGGAATAGAAACATTTGCTTATGGTTTCATTCTTCTATTATTGACTAATCTCACAAAAAGAAGAGCAAGATTTTACCCAAGTTTAATCATGTTGATCATGTCAAAGTTGACAACATCAAAAACTTTCATAGACTGATCATCTCCCACAGAGCAGAAAAGTGCACCTTCAGCACTTACAGAAATACACTCGATCAGACCTGCAGGACAAGGAGTATAAACACATACAAATGTAAGGAAAACTCTGTGCCACAATGCTAGGATGTTTTGAGTGGTTGCTAGGATGTCCAGCATATTTTCAGGGTGCTGCTATGCAGTTGCTTAGGTGAGCTAAATGCTAGTATTTACTGACCTACGTGTATGTGTACTTAAAGTCTCTGATATTTTTGAAAGACGTGGCTTGTGTTCCTCTTTCAATGCAAGTCTGTCGGACTCCTTTACCTGTTCTACTCTCTATCAGGTTTGAACCCTGATTGCTTATAAAAATATTCACCACACTTCTCCACATCACAAGACAGCTGCACTCAAGAAGCAGATCTAGTTAAAGGACAGACACCAGAATGAAAATGAAATGACACCAGAATGAAACCTACCCAAGTGACTGCGGAAGTGCTTCACAAACTCGATCCCATCATCCTCCTTCTTCTTCCAGAACTTCACATGACCATCTTGACTCGCTGTGATGACAAAATCTGTTCTGAAATGGTTTAAAAATTACAACCAGTACATTTAGAATTAAATCAGTTAACCCAAGTGTTGGTTTCTATATAGTAAGCATTATATATTTAATTCAAATTTATTTCTATAGAACTTTTTACAATTTTGCATTGTTGCAAAGCAGTTTCATGGAAAATGCATACTGAAATAAAAAAGAAAAAAAAAAACAGAAAAAAACAGTAAGAAAATAAGCTTTACAGAAGGTACATTTTAGCATAAATGGAGAAGACAAAGAAAATGTAATTGTGTATCAAATCTACACATATCTCCAGGTCCCTAAATGTAATTCAGTGTATTAAGCCATTAATAACAAAAAGGTTACGCTTTTATTTTGAAGTCCAACATTTCTGTGTTACAGGTATAAATCATGGGACCTTCGGGTACAAGTACCTTCGAGTACAGGTACCTTCGGGTACAAGTACCGCGGTTGGAAATCACTGATCTAGACAAATATTCTAGACTTGTGGGAGGACACTTACTTGGTGCAAACGATGTGTGTTATCACATCTCTGTGCATGTAACTTCTTTCATACATGGAGGCAGAGGGTAAATTGTCCAGGTAAATTCTTTCATATTCAAGAACTGCAACGAAAACGCGTTGATGAAACATCTCAGTGTGAACTAGGTATGAAAATAAACGTAATTTCTTCTTACTGGAATTAAACAACACATGCAACCTTACGGATCTGAATACCTAGACAGCATTCCTGGTCAGTTTAAGCGCCGATTATACCCCAAATACACTGTCTAGATAGACAGTTCACAAGGTTATCAGACAGCAAATAAAGCGCGTTTATAATAAAATTGAATGCCTTTTTTCTTCTTTGTTTGAGTAGCCTCGCTGGGCAAAGGACCGACCCATTCCTTTTCATCCTCGTCATCCTCTAGCTTTCGTTTATTTTCAGAACCACCACGACTCACATCAGACGCCATTTTTTACTTAAAGTTTATATTTCTTCTTCGATGGTGGGTCGGTTGATTTTCAAGGTAACGGACAGCTCTCTTAGTATTTACCACCGCATAAAGCATGGGAGGGGAAATGACGTTTGACGATGGGTTTGTGCTTTTCTGCTTGAACCGCTAAAAGCGTGTGTAAGTGGATATTAACTTTAAATATTTTTTTTTATTTTAGAATGGCGAATAGTGCAATGCTGGCCTAAAAATGTGTGTAACTGATCAAGTATAATGCATAATTTAATAATAACTGTTAATTTTTTAAAGCTTATTCTTTACTTCTGGACAAAACTTCGGGAACGTAACTCGTCCCACACGGTTTGTCGTAGGCCCATGATGGGTGTGTCAAACCGGCGTACTGGGTGAGAGGTGTGCAATGACTTTTATAAGGGATCAGGTGTACGATGTAGTCGTGGGTGCACCCTAGAAACCGCCCCATAGACTTCCATTAAAATTCCCATAGACATAACATTGGGCAGATCTTTGTGATGTCATATCTCCACATCAGAATGTCGATTAATGTCAGTTAATTGATGTTAAAGCATGCTAGCATAATGCTAAAACATGATAGATTATTTAAAATCATTAACGATATACAAAGACATGGTAAACTGGTCACCATTGTGTTAGAGAATGTCAGACCTGAAGTGTCAAAACCATTATACACTTTTAAGGCCGGGCTTTCAAGCCAACATAGTTTGTCCTCCATCTTAACTATCCAGTTTTATGTATTTTATGCCAAGATTGTAGAGATCTAAAGTAAAATTTTACAAAAAAGTCTCTACTATAACTGGGTACTTCTCTCAGAATTGTACAACAGTTCAAATGGGATATACTTTCCTATCTGTTTAATACCCCCCATCCTGTATTCATTTTCCCACTATTATGCAATCTGGCAAGCACTCCAACACTCTGCTGGAAACATATATTCAACATTATATAACATTATATTCACACAGAAAATGTATTTTTATTGAACCGTAGAATTCCTTATTTTTACCTATGTGCCTGAAATGTAAAGTATAAAAGCAGTATCTCCCAAAAGTTAAAAAAAAGGTATGAACACCTTATTTGGATGAAATTTGCTCTTATTTCTCTCTACTTATTTTACAAAGGATATTCTAACCATAAACTACTTTTTACTTTTGATTACATTGAACAAACCACACAAGATATATATAGATATAGATATATATATAATCAAATAGATTAGCCCCCATTTGAGAACATTACATAATCAAGTTATACAATAGTACTCATTAAGCTTATATGCTTTTTAATGTTTGCAATCTTTAAGCCTTCTTAAAAATAGGGTAAACAATTTGTAGATGCTATGCTAGCAATTCCAAGCTAGCTGTGAAAGCATAAGATCCCATCCTACCTTCAGAGCGCGCTCCAAAACCATGTGACCTCCAAAATGCATCAAAATACATATTTTGACTAGCAAGTAGAATAGCATTGGGTCCGAAGCAATGGTAGGATAAACATTTTATGGTCCTGTGTGTTCCACTGATGTATATATATATATATATATATATATATATAAATATATTTAGACCGCTTAATTTAGTGATTGCTTACAAGATGTGAGACTTTCAACCAGCATAATAAAATTTTTTGTCTAAGCTGGTTTTTAGGTTTGTTCATATGACTGATTTCACTTCATGACTGCACTGTTTGTGAAACAAATTTAAAACCAAAACAGTTTTATTTAAGGTAAAGACCTCACCTAGTTCAGGTACACAATTCTTTAAAGTTTCAAGGTGGCTGTGAGATATGTACACATGGCTCTGGCAGAATCTATAGACGTTTTACTACTTAGAAATAGCTTTGTGGTCCAGTCAAAGGTTAAACAAATGAGTTCAGGCAGTTTTAGTCAGTGTGTGAGGATCCAGTAGAGCTGTCTGTGGAGGAAGACTCTGTATCTTTCTTTTTCTGTTTTTTCTTGTGTTTCTTCTCTTTCTCTCTCCTCTCTTTTTTCCCTTTCTTGTTGTGGCTCTTGTGCTTTTTCTTCTTTTTGCTCACTTCCACCTCATCATCACTTGATGAATAAGATCTAAAAACATAGAAACAGATGCATCAGTTATGCATGCAATGTAAGGTTAACAATTCCTCAAGAATCTGTGGGATAAAATGTCAAGAAAAAATTCTTTAAATTCTAATTTGTATAGTTCTAGTTTTGATGAGTTTACTATTATTGTAAAATGTGAACATAAATATTCAAAAAAATTAAATGGTAAAAAAAAAAGTTTCCAAACTTTTGACCAATACAGTGTGTTTTCATAAAGTTTGAAAATTCCTGCACTAATCTTTTAATGAATCTGTTACACAAAGCTTTCGTATGACTAAAAGATTTGGTATACATTACACACACATCATTTGGATTCTGTGCTTGACAAAAGTCAAGTCACCTTGATTTATATGCAAATTTATACAATACAGATTGTTTCAAAGCAGCTTTACAGTAAAGTTCATTACTGTTTTTACTAGTTCTCATTTTTATCATATGGAAGAATGGACAGGATATTTTTAAAAGAATTCACTGTTTTTCACAAAATGTGTTTATAAAAAAAACACAAAAAGGAAAGAATGGGTGCATGTTTCAGTGTGGCTATATAAAGCAAGACAAGTAGCCAAAATGTTTACCAAAAAACTATTTTAGCATAATCAAACAAAACTACAACTTCAGTACTGAGGCATCATTAAGAATGATGACGTTTGATGACAAGTACTTACAGACTCACCATGATTTCCTTTAGCCTTTGTACACACTTTTTGTTTTAGTCCTATTTCTATTTTATACTATTTGCATTTGGATGTGTAAAGTGTTAAATCAAGCATACCTCTTTTTAGCTTTTCGGTGGGATTTGTCCTTACTTTTCTTCTTATGCTTTTCCTTCCTGGAATCCTCATGAGAACCTAAGAGCAAAGTATGTATTTTGAAAGGGTCTTCAATCACAAAACTGCCATGCCATCATGGCTAAGTTTAGTACATTAGTACTGCATTCTTAATTTATACTGCTCACCCTCATGGTTGTAATCTTGTTTCATAAGCAGTACATTTAGTGGTACCAAACAAACACCATTTACTATATCAGTACAATTGATGGCAAATCAACATACAAATAGCAGCAGCGCACAAGATAAAAATGGAACTGTAAAGTGCAAATTAAGTAGCTCTGAAACAGTGAGGGAACCTTTTGATTGGCTGCTACCGAAGATCTTTTCTTTACTGACAGCTTCCTGTTCTTCTTCTTCACTCTCCTCTGTGCTGGTGCTGCTCACATCCAAAACAATGTCCTTCCTCGGGTCCACGCGAACAAAATTACGACATTCAAATGTAAGATGACCCGCTGATGAACAGATAATGAGAATGATTTATCTGAGTCACTAAACAATCACTTTAACCAAGATACACTGAAATATAAGATAACTTGATAAATAACCTGATATGTGATATGATCATTTGTAAATTTGTAAAAGCAACTTCAATTATACTGTATTTTAAAACTGAAAATCAAATACATAACTTACACGTTTCACGTATTTTCAGGGCAAATAAAACTTCTAAAAGCAGTCACTCTGATATCTGCATCGGCCTATTACTGACTATACATAACGTTTAGCAATGCAAACCATGGCGATAGGCATATTCACAATATTTCGTTACTTTCGATATATTGTGCAGCCTTAATAATATTTACAGAAAAGTATTTAATAGTATTAGACTGATACATACACACAAAAGTCTGTGTAGACTGTACGGTTTGTGATTATTTGCTGATCCTCATACTTACGGTATCCGCATCTTTTGCATCCAGCTCTGATGTTGTCCTTGTTCGGACCTGTCGGCAGCAGGACCTTCAGTTAAGTTTTATCTCAATGGCACGTGATTTAATAAACACATATCACAGAATTAACTTTAAACAGACGGAAAATGTGTTTTTTGGGGCAATTAAGAAAAACGACATATCGAAGTTTATTAATGTATAATATATATTATATTAATATATCAAGCACCTTACATTAATTCTTACAACCGCTCACGTAACAGTAACCATCGATTAAATGTACAGTACAAAGTCTTAACTAGAGATATGACTAAAAGCGTTTTAGGTGATTCATCAGGTCTGGTAAATAATGAAGTGTAAAAAAAGTGTACTGATACTTTCTAGAACGTCCTTGAAAGAGAGTATGGACAACAGCCACTACAACCAATTGAACAATTAATTAATCTCTTCAGAAGCGTACCTGGCACAGCCATAGCCACCCGAATACGTATTTAGCTTATATATATATCTATTAGTAACCACTGATTAGTTTTCGGTCCGCCGCTTTTTAAAACGAACGCTATCCCTCTGCTAAATGACTCCGAATGGAAACGTTGCATGCACTACGGTTCCGACTACAGACACGTTTATCCCTTTTTTGCATTGGTCGACATTTCCTCTAATGTGATTCGTATATATGTACTTTAATACTATTTAAATAATTAAAAAGACTTATCAAATAAATATAGTCTAAATGCATCTACATTACAATTTTTTAAAACCATTGAGTGTTTAAGTGTTGTTGTACATGGCGACACAGAAAGACAAATTCCTGCCGAGAGTTGCATTCAAATATCTTCACGTATTTTTCTAATTGCTGGCTTTTGCACCCTAAAACGTACAATGATTTTAGTACAAGAATGAATTGTTAATAATTATATAGTAATGTTTAATAGTGATATTTTATTAATAATAAAATGTATTTATATGTATTTAATTGTAATATTTTATTAATTACTGATAAACGAATATAAATCATAAATCTGTCTAATACATCTTTAGAAAGTATTTTTAACGTCGCATCTTGTAATCACAAACGATTGTGAATGAACAATCTTTGCCAGCGCCGAGAATATATATCGAGTACCACGTGACATCCTTATAGTCGTCCTTAAAGTTTTAAAGGGCAATAATTTAGCCTATTCCTTAATAATGGCACAACGAAACTTTAATGGCTATTGAAATTTACTAGTGTAAACATGTATTATTTAGATATTAGAACTGCACACAGTTTCATGGTACCATTCTTCCCACTAATGAACTGGTTTTGTCTTTACTCCGGTACGGTAGGGGGAGATAGTCACTTCAAGTGAAGTCTTCACAAACGCTGCAGGATCGAGTAAATGAGTCTGAAGTGGCTGTGTTATTTCCATAATATATGCGTGTTCTTTTCTGATTTTGAGAAAAATACACACATAAGCATTCAAAATGAGCAACATATACATTCAAGAGCCACCCACGAATGGAAAGGTGAGCCTTATTAATATTTTTTAAATTCAATTTTTTAAATGTAACGTACATAAGCAGACACACTATCAGTGTATCTGCTTTGATTAAGTTTAAGTTTGTTTTGATCTGTCATGTAGCAATAAGTGTTAAGACCGCAATTTTATCCAGTTTAAATACAACATCAATACCCGTATTTACAGTAATCTAGGTTTAACATCTACATTCTGATAAAATGCTGTCGATGGGTTATGTTTAAGATGTTTGTTGTGTTTATTTATCATGTATTAATATGAAAACATCAAAGTTTAACTATTTATTTGGGTTTGTTACTTTGTTACTTTATATTTATGCATTAATTGTGTATTTGTTTTGCTTTATTTTGTATATTAATTTAAACTGTTTTAACACGTTTGTGAAAGCACTCCTTAGACTTGAACAATGATAAAAAGTATATTAGTAAATTATTATTATTATTATTATTATTTTTTACCATCTCATAGGTCTTGCTTAAAACCACGGCTGGTGATATTGATATAGAGCTGTGGGCCAAAGAAACACCTAAAGCGTGTAGAAACTTCACTCAGCTCTGCATGGAGGGTTGGTGACACAATACAAAGATATAAAATACAAATATATGACTTGTGACTCGTCACTTTCTCCATTCAATGCTTCACATGATGTTTGCAGGTTACTATGATGGCACAATCTTTCATCGTGTGGTCCCCGAGTTCATTGTTCAAGGAGGTGATCCGACAGGTACTGGAACGGGTGGGGAATCCATCTATGGCCGTCCTTTCAAAGTAGGTTGTCTTGCCATGATGTTTCTGAAAAGATAATTATGTAGGTTACACAGCCTACAACCTTAGATCATTATATCGTGTGCAGTTAGAGACCGTATGATAACGAGCAGAAAAGCATCTCTAGGCATGTGTGGTTTAGAACCTTTTAAATATTTATGTCTTCCAAAACAGGATGAATTTCACTCCAGGTTACGCTTCAATCGAAGAGGTTTGGTCGCCATGGCAAATGCAGGACCTCATGATAATGGGAGCCAGTTTTTTTTTACGCTGGGGCGGGCTGATGAACTCAACAACAAACACACAATTTTTGGAAAGGTGAAATGGTTTGGTATATGTCAATCAATGGTGTGGTTGTTGTTTTGTTTAGTTCACTACTGAGTTTCCTCTATATTCATTCATTCATTTTCTCCTCATATGGAAGCTACGTATAGAGCTGCTGAGCAGTTGTTAAATCTATTGTGCCTTAATCTATTGACTGCAGGTCACAGGAGATACGGTATATAACATGCTGAGGTTAGCCGAGGTGGAGTGTAACAGTGATGAACGACCTCTCAAACCACACAAAATTCGATCCACAGAAGTAGGTGCAGTCCTCTCCTACTGTAATTTACTGTAAAACGTTTTAAGAGCTTTCTTTATTTGTATGAATTTGTTTGTTTTGTGCAGGTCTTGCATTCTGCCTTTGATGACATCATACCTCGTGAAATTAAAGCTAAAAAAGAGAAAAACAAAGATGATGGGAAGAAATCACAGTCCAAGGCAACCAAGTATAGCAAACTTAAGCTTAGTCATTTTTTTTACCTCATTTGTTTAGAGGTTTTGGGGAATAATAAAATTACAGGCAGCATGGAAATAGCTAACAATACTCTATACGCTCTGTCAAATGACACAAAAAAGTACTAAATAAATAAATACACTAGGTTAGACTTGATTTCAAATGACGTTTCTTTGAAAGGTTTTTTAGAGATACTTAGTTTGAATTTAGATTTTTTTGTTGTTTTATTAAAAGCAACATCATAAATGCTCCTTTTTGTAATTGGATGCATACTTTAAGATGAACTAAAATTATGAAAAAAAATCTTCATTTTGATAACAAAAATGAATTGTTTTAGAAATTTCAGTTTGCTGTCATTTGGAGAGGAGGCAGAGGAAGATGAAGAGATGGTTAATCAAGTCAGCCAGGTAGTCGTCTAAGCTCTGTAACCAATGGAAATGTTCCTTCATTGCTAAAATAATTGATGTGTTCGAGCTGTTGGTGGTCTTAACATGTTTTTTCATGTAGACCATGAAAGGAAAAAGTAAAAGCAGTCATGACCTACTGAAGGATGATCCCAAGTTAAGCTCCGTCCCAGTTGTTGACAGGTTGGAAAGATAAAGCCCTGCCGCCTTATAAATAGTTCTGTTGCAGTTTTCTCGTCTATTATAATATCATGATATATCAAAGAGACATTGTGCAGATGCAAATTAAACTGTGATTTGTGTATGTGTGGGTAAAGGGTAAAAGACAGAAGTTCAGAAGAGGATTTTGTTGAGGTATGTGCTTTTAATTTTGTTGTGTTCTGCTGAGTGTTACAGATATTGTTTACAAAACCAAATCATTTAATTGATTAACAAACCTTTGTTGCTTTTTCAAGAAAGTGAATTTTTCAAGAATGTCTTCATTGCATTTTAAATCGATGCTTTTTGCATGAATGCAGTAATTACTCCTGTCACACAGTTTAAATGTACAGTAATTGTGTGTGATTTACTGCAGGACACAGATGATGACATGGAGGAAAATGCCATTGGTGAATCAGATAAGGAGAAGGTCAGAGAGTATATCTCTAAAAAACTCAAGAAAGATAAGATGGAGGAAGACAAGACTGAAAGTCAAGAACCAGCGAAGAAGACCTCTCGCAGGTATGGCATTTGGTTTAACTTGGTTAATGTCTAACAATGACATCATTTCCTCTTCCTCTTGAGCTGGGATTCAGTATTTTTAGGAAGTACTTGTACATTGGAATTCTTGTTGCATGATGGGAAGGTTTTCCATTGCTGGGTAATTTTTCCCTTCTCAGTAAAACAAAAAATAATGAAAAAGTTACAAAATGACAGCCAGATGGATCACATTTGAGTTTTAAAGTACAGCTATGTAGAACCAAAGACTTTGTTTACACCTGATTTTAACATCTGTCTAAGATGATTCAATCGTGTGGGGTTAATTGAGACAATTCTGTTCACACCCGGAGATTAAATGCGTCTGAAATGTGTCAACTGCAACCCATTTCAGAATAAATTTTGGGGGAGTGGCTTTGAATTGGTGACATCATATGTCACTGACTTCATCAATATATTAATGCATGCCAAAAGCAACAAGCACAGTGGTTGAGAATCTCACTTGGGGATGCTGGGGAAAGTGCCATGAAAGTATTGTTCAGCAGAGGGCACTGTGGTTCTAGAAACATGTTCTCTCCAGGTTATGGAATAGCTTTGGCATCAACAACACTAAATGTTTTCTAATCAGTGCTCTGCTGATCTGTGCTGTAGCCTGAGGAAAGTCAGTATTACCTGATCAACCTTTCAACTGTGTGATATATTGTCTATAGTTATGAGAGATGTGTTTTGTGAGGCATTTGTTTCAGTCAAATCAAATCACAGTAACCATGTGTTGTTAACTTGCACTTAATTGTAATAATATTTACGCTACACATTTTTAAAAAATTTGACTTTTTAAATGCTTTTTAAATTTCTATACATTTTCTTAGTTAAAATCAGCCATATTTTATCAGGTTTTAAGAAAATAACGATAAATAAGAACTTATTGGTAACTATTTGACCACATTTATAATTGATAGTGTTTTTAATGTGGCATTATATTTTAACACTCATTATTATTTTCGTAAAGATATTTTGCATTTTGCATAAAGTTAGGAACTGTTTCTGGGCATTTGATCTCAAGTGGTTAGTGGTATGACACATCACATGTGTGTCTCCTGTGGAGGGTCTCTGATTTTGTGACATTTACATTTATGCATTTGGCAGACACTTTTATCCAAAACAACTTACAGTTCATTCAAGTTATTCATTTTTGTCAGTCCATGTGCTCTCTGGGGATCGAACCCCTTTGCATTGCTAACGCAATGCTCTACCAACTGAGCTACAGGAACACTGTACAGGAACACTGTGTAAATCAAAAGAGCAAAAGATCTGAACTCTTTTATCTGAAGTCTTTTTTCTCTCTGTGCTTTTGTTTTGTTTTTTGTTGTTTTTTTTATTTTTTCTGAAGTCACATGGAACAAAATTAGAAATCTTGCTTTAGCACATTTGCTGATTGACAGGTAAATAAGTGGACCATTCTTTTCCAAAACAATTTATTACAAATGTGACACGATCATGTTTGTTTTCAGTACCAGTGATCCCAACCACAATGTTTAAAAAAATACTGTTCACCCTGTATTTACACTGGCCCTGTATTTAGCACTGTATTCACTTGTGATGTGATGACTTGCAATAGAGGTGTAACTCAGGTTTTACACAGGGTCAGTGCTTAGTTTGCATGCTCCATAGACAAGTGTAAATCTATCTTTGGAATCAAAAGCTGGATTCTCTTGCACCCCACATATGCTTTGAGCAGAGCATTCAAGTCTCCAGAGTTTTAGAACATCTATTTTTGGAAAATATCCATACTTTTAGAAGAGCTTATAAACCAACAGAAAGCAGAAATTTGGATGTTCTCGTTCTTTGGGGATAGTTTTAACGCCAAACCAACTTGTGCAAAGATATGCACACGTCACATTTACAGTGTTGGTTCAGTAAATGTGATCTCTAGCTTTCGGAAATATATTCAAATTATACATTCTTAATCATATTATTATTAATATTATTATTAAGTGGATATTATTAGCACAGGAAGCTAATAACATAAGCTGCATGCTACATCGCACATTCCTAAAAACAAGCAATGACAGAAACATTACGGGCATCCTTTATAGGCCACAGTCTGGTTGGTGGCATGAGTAATAATGATCGGCTTGCCTTCCAGCAAACTGTAGATGGATGATTTTCTCCATAAAATGTAAACACTGTTTCTCTGTGGTGATCCCAGACAGAACAACACATTCAGCCACTATTAACTATTAAATCAATCAGTAGAACCAGTCAGAACTTCCATCCTGGTCAGTGATAGCTCTTCTCTTGGATGCCAGTGGGTTGCCTGCTTAACCTATCCTCAGATTCGTAATTCCTTAAATTGATACAGGCCAGTGACACCTGCAGTCAACGAGAACCATGTCTAAAATACTCATCGCCTGCGTTGGACTCACTTCAGTGAACACAGCCAGGTCCTTCAAGGTGAAGGAAAAATCTGGCTCACAAATCAAATTATCTTGCCACAGCAGGGGAAAAAGGCTTGCTACTGCCAACCTGGCAACCCCAGTGCTACTCGAGAGACACAAGACTGTGTAATTTTCTGTCTGGCATTAGAGAGATTAATTGTAAACACGCCTCTGCAATATTTCTTATTAGAAATCTGTTTGAACGTCTTGGGCACTGCAGGGTTTTTTAGGGTGCTATTGTTGACTTTTCTCCACACCCAAAGATGCTTCAAGTTCTTGCATTTATTTTGTTCAATTACAAAAACAGAGCAGAGTTGAACTGCTTTATTTTAAACAAATGAGATTGATGCCCTTTTCAAAAAACAGATGCATATTTTACCACAAATAATTAATTACAAGTATAATCTCTGTCATTAAATCAACCATTAGTTTTATTTTATTTTTTCATCAGTTTTAATAAGACAAAGAATTTTTATTAAGAAAAGAAATGCTGAAGTAGATTTTTATATTTGCAGAGGCAGCTGGACCTGCACAGAAACCTGTTAAATTGTTAGCCTGTTGCTAAGATTTTCTAGGTGGTTGTTGGGGTATTTTGAGAGGTTCATAGGGGGTTACTTACTAGCCCAAGTCCCCTATGGCTCAACTCCCTCCTCCTAAGTGTAGGATTTTTATTACTTGCCTGTTTTGTGAAAAAATACAAAGAAATTTTCTAACAAATAGATTTGAAAAGTAATAGTGCAACTCTTTTTTTTTTTATAAGTGATTTGATGTGTCATCAATGCCCATAATACAAACAGTGTTGAATGAGTTACACTATACAGTGTAATACCTTAGCAAACACCACTGTTTATATTTTCATAAGGCCACTGAAACACTCAGATAAAAATGTCTAACTTCTGTGAGAGATTATAGAGCAGGGTGCACCAAGACAAATTCCTTGTACATGCAAATGTACTTGGAGAATGTGATTTTGATGTTCTTCAAAGCCTCTTCCACATCAAACCCTTTGTCAGAGTTGCCCATCAGTCTTTCTCATGTAATCCATAAAATCAGTGTGACCTTTGAAAATACAGGGATTAACGGATTCATAACCTCACCACTGACTGAGGCTTTAAATGCAGAGAGCTCTTCCCCACGTGACCCCTCCCTCTCCTTTTTTCTGGAAGCACACCTGCCTTATCTCAACATCGGTTGTTATGTGTCTGGATAATTTTCCGATCATAATAAACACACTCTTTTCTTTCCCTACGTGATGAAGTAACGGTCAAACCCACCGAGTCTCGCCGCTTTGATGGACGGCAAGCGAAATGCAGACAGACTGTAGTGTATTAAACACAAGCGTGGTGTTTGGCTGCAAGAACTGTAACCCAACGCAGTGGTTTGTCTTGGCTCAGAATCAAAGAGTCGGCTGGTGGGTAGAGTATTGGTGTGAGACAAAGGGAGCATTGTTGCAGCAGAGGGCTTTTTCCTGCTGAGGCTTTCAGGAGCTTTTAGGTGAAGGGAGAAGCTTTGGTTGCCAGTCACCTGGAAAGGAAGCTCAGGCTGTAGGAAGGATCTGATGTTGGTTGGAATAAAGTCTACGAGGCTTGAGGAGAAATCTAGCTCTTCTAGATCCATGTCAGCTGCTTAAGATAGTATTTCATTTCCTGGTTGGCTTTCTTTGTGTTTCTCTTACCAAGTGTAGTTCAGCATGGATTATTAAAAGGTTTCTGATATTCCTTCACTGATGAAAACATGATCTTTTTGAGGTGCTACAATCAAACCTGTTTTTTTATATTAGCAGTTGTTAAATTCAAAAACTTTGTGTCAGGTAGTATTTTGCAGTGTACAAAATGGACCCTAGCAGAGAAAACTCTAAATATTTAAGATAAGTGAAGAACAAGCATATCACAACTTGCTTTCAAGATTAGAAATGCTATGGCATATCCATGTTACTACTCTTGTTTGAGTGCCAAAGTATATATAAATGAATATGAAATAAATAATTATTTGAGAGAAGACATAATATTAGCACAGCTATGTCAAAATATTTGTTGCCTGGGACAATGGTAAGTTATACAGTTTTGTGGTATTACAAAAATATTTGACCTCAGAATGTGGTTATTGACCAATCAGAGTCATTCAGGGTGCGTTCAGGGAGCTGTGCAGCAATAATAGTAATTGTTAATAGGCATCATGACCTGCTTTTTAAACTGTAATTGTTTGCATATTATATATATATGGTATTTCAGTTACTTGATTTTTAAGATTCAGATGATTTTATGAAATAGCAAACTAGCACAATACCTTTTTTAAAATGAGCTGAGGGCTACAGTTTTAGGTTTTGTTTGCTTGTTATACTGATTACATTTTGATGTAATGTACCTGGAAGAGGTAAATGCTTACCGTTAGTGGCATTAATGAGGAAACCAGCATGCTTACGGGAGTCCTGACACAGTGTATGTGGTAGCTGCCACTTACACTAAACCCGACAGGCATTATTACAATACAAAGTGCTTCCATATGGTTCTGGGATACAGCCATACGCTCTTAATATTTTCATTATAAACCTGAGTGATATACCACAGCTACAATTCAAGAGAGAGAACCGGGAAACTGTGAAAAGAATCAAGGTGAAAGTAAACACACCTGTGCTGTTCTTAAAGGAACAGCTCACACAAAATTAAAAATGTTATTATTAATCTTTATGTTGATCTTCATCATAAACATAAAAAAGACAATTTGAATAATTATTGAGCACTGTTTTCCATGCCCCTACAATGAATAAACAAATAAAAAACTGGAACAAACTAAAGTTAACTATTTAAATGATTCGGACTGATCTATTTAACTCACTAATTCTATTTAACTCGGTGATGTGATCTATTCAAATCTTGTGTTAAGAACTCACTGGAGAAGATTTTCAGTGAAAAACAACTTCAAAAAGAGCTGAATTACAGCACATATCAAAATCCAGTCATATAAAGGTTCATTATACAAGTACAATATATTCAAAATTTGGTTTGATTTGTTTTGAAAGTTATCATGCAGGTTTTTAAGTTGAAAATGTAAACAAAATATTTTAATACAATAACAATAACAATTTTTCATTTTAAAATTGATTATTTATTTATTAAAACATTTATTAAAAACATTTTCCTGATAAAGTACAAAGGTCCACAACAATGTATAACTGTATAGCTGTCAGTCATTTCACTTAAAGCAAATTGTAAAGACACCTATAAACTCGAAGTGATTTCATGCTATAGATACATCTAGACACCTTACCAGCATACATACACCTGGAAAACAATTTGTCTTAGCCAGCTGTAACCCCTTGACGTTGCAGTTAGTGTCTCATTCTTCGTGCCCTCTGACCCAAGTCATGGCTGAACGAAGAGATCTTAAAATAAGCATGTGGATTTACGGCCACCCAAATTCTATGAACCTCAGGATAATCTTAAATGCACTTTCATCATTATCTGCTTCTTAAGCTTCAGTGGACCACAGTACATGATTTTTCATGGATATTTTCAGATTCAATTGCTGCAACTCTTGCACAACAGAACAGTCTCCTTTAAAGGGAGCCCAAACAGCAATTATACACAGCCTTAGTTTTTACCGCTGGGTTACCGTTTCTAATGAACCGTACTTGTCAGTTGTCATCTGTCATAATCTGGAGCTCCATCATTGTCTCAGGAAAAGGTCATTTGGATTGGACCAGCACAAGCCCTTTTGTGTAGAATCCAAAATGGCAAAGTCAAAGTCTTGGCAGCTGTGACACGGATCTGCAGGTTAGCGGATCTCCGGCTCGCTGTAGCATGTCTGCCCTGTATGGGGCAGTCACAGGGAACGACATGAAGCTTCAGCAGGGTGCTCATTCAGCAGAGCACAACTAAGAAGAAATGGATTCATTCATTGTGAATTAACAATAGGCTGGGTGTCCATGATATTTGTGTTTGTTACATGCTAAACTCTTAAATAAGAGACTTTTTTTCACTACAGGGGCAAAATTTGAAGGACTTATCCAAGTTCAGTGCAGGTTTGGATCAGTTGACAGTATTTGTGGCATTAGTCAACAAGCAGATAAATAATTCTAAAATTATTTAGTCGTTAAAAACTTTAGTCGAGTAAAGTTTGCTTATATTATGATTGTTATACTGATCTTAACTTCTATTGACTCTAAAACATTCATTTAATATTTACATGAAGATTCACTTGTGTTTATCATAAAATCTTTACCCACTTCTACCCAGTTTTAAGTCTTTGTCTTTGCTTTGCTTTGCTTTGGAGAAAATGTAGCACCTAGAAACTTGTTACAGTTTACTCCTCAGAAAGGTTTGTCACTGTCCAACAGGAGATTATAGAGTCTTGTGACAAAATGGCAAGTTATGTATTCTGCCATATTATTATATAAACGCTGTTTATGCAACATTGTGAGCTGTAACCTAATTAAGCACTTTTAGAATTGGAAGATCCTTGATAATCAAGTGTAGTTTCACTTCCAGCAAGTACTCAACATGTTTGCTAATTTTACTTGTGGTGGTACACACATTCCTGTGGTTTGGAGCTTTAGTTGTGGTAAAATTTGTTCATTTGTGAGCAAACCAGCGGTTTTCATTTTGTGGTCCTGAGTTTATTACTTCACTTTCAGCATGCAGGACACAGTGTACATACACAAAGCAGGTTAAAATTTCTGCTCTGTGCCACTTTAGTGTAATATATTTGGACTCTGCCAGCACTGAATCCATCAGCTTCATTATTAATATTTATTATGGAACTTTCAGTTGTTCAATTTTTCAGTCTCCTTTCTAAAATGTAGGTAGGCTTTGCATTTGGGTTAGAGTAAAACCTGGAAAAAGAATATTCCTAACTATCCTCCTTGAAACGTGATATTGTATTATTATACACAGACTCTGCTTTAGCAATCTGCCTGGAGACCTTGAAGACATTAGACCTCTCCATGCAACACTGACATTATACTGCTTGATTATAAAACTTTCAGCCGCGCATTAAAAAGTCAGAAAATCAGTGGAACTCGAAGAATGGTATTTCCACTCTCGTGAAGCGCGAGGAGCCGCTCTGCGTCTGTTTTGGAAAAACTAATCAGAGGCAACCCACCCGAGAGACGTTTTTTTTACACCAGCAGGCCGGTGGAGGAGCGAGGGTTAAACGGTCTGATTCATGGGAAAGATTGGTCGGTGGCCAGTAACTTTGTGTGCTGTCTTTATGAAAAGTAAATCATCCAGAGCTCCCCGAGTTTCGCTTATTTGAATTGTCTGAATGAGCGACAATCGCTGGCTGGTCTGGGAAGCCGTGAGTGACGACAAAGTCTTTCCTCCACTCCTCAGATTTTAAATGTATGCGTCAGGTCTCGGCCGGCACCTCATAACCAAACTCTCTCTCTCTTTCTCTCTCTCGTCTGATTTGTGAAATGACAGTCTCTTCCCTGCTGGCGGCTGGAGAGGGTCTGTCTGAATGGCTGTCATTGTGCTGGCTGAAGGGGCTGTCTGTGGCCCCTGGCAGATGAAA
The DNA here is from genome assembly GCA_036877575.1 of Botia almorhae. Taxonomy (NCBI): domain Eukaryota; kingdom Metazoa; phylum Chordata; class Actinopteri; order Cypriniformes; family Botiidae; genus Botia; species Botia almorhae. Next base: position 24,867 of record JAZGTJ010001475.1, on the reverse strand, counting down.
CTGGGAGGCAGTGGGCACACTTTGGCTCCTCTTCAAAGTGCCTGCTCATTAATAAACTCTCATCCCCTCCTCCTTTTATCACAAGGACACTTTATCACACTGTTCTTTTCTTTTCTTGAGTTAACAAATACCTTTTTATCTCGCTCTGCTGTCGTATCTCAGAGCTTTGCTATTTTTATACAGTTCATCACTTTAACCTAGTGCTGTTATTAATAGCAGTGCTATTTCTGTCAAATTGCATAGTTTTATGCACATTGGGATTAAAATTTATTTTATACTTTTCATGATTACTGGCTTGATTTATATATTTAGTAATTGTATATTAGTGTTTCATTGTCAGCTGAACTTACGGTCCTCCTGGAACATCTGTCATCCAATCAAATGAGATGACTAAATTGACCACAAAAAGTTTTGTTAATAAAAAAAAAAAACCTGTGATAAAATGTAATGGTGGTCAAACTACATCCATTACCTCATCCATGGACAGGATTTGTGAGTTCCATAAGATTGATTACATATTGTGCCTTAAAAGTTCTTTTTCTGCCTTTTTTAGCTTTATTAGATAGGACAGTGAAGAGACTACAGGAAATCAGGAAATATGTGGTGAGGGAGGGGGAGAAGTCAGGAAAGAACCACAAGCCAGGACTCAAACTCAGATCCCCCTAGGCAAATCTAGCAAATGTTGACGCACAGCCTACTTGCCTACTGCTGCTTTATCTGGATGATATCTTATAGTATAATTCTAGATAGAAAATATGAATTCTTAAAGGTGAATTGTGTAAATTCTGCACCACAGCCATGATCAAGGTGTCCCCCTCTGTCTTTGTTTGAACACCCAAATTTACACTTTTGGGTGAGCTTGTTTTGCTTTGTCTGCTGGTTTTGATTTTAAACAAACAGAAAAATGTTTTGATAGCACCACAGTGTTTATACTTTTCAGGGGAATCAGCCTAGGAATTATTACCTATGATTGTCTCTGCAAATTATTCAGTGATAAAACTAAAGTGTTTATATATGCACACAAGACCAATAGTCCAGGACATGGCCCATGATTAGATTAAATAAATATGGAGGATGTGAACTCCACCTGAGAAACAAAAAAATATTCTGAGGAATTTGTTGAGCCGTGAGGTGTAAATTATCAGGTGTTCTCTCTCCCTTTGCATTTTTCTCGCCTTTCTCCACTGTTACTGGCAATCTGTCTGAGGGGCCCATTGTGTTGCTGTTGCCTAGGATATGCTTCTCTTGTTTGGTAAATGGTAGCATGTCAAGGCAAGCAAAATTATCACTTAGTCGGAGGTGCTTCCCCATATGACCTGCCCATTTCTGACCAGGGGTCAATGTATGCCTCTAACAGATAACTTTTCACCCTTGTGAAATCTTCACATCTTCTCACGTCACTTGCTGAAATATGCAAAAAATATGCAAAAAATGCTATACCAATGATAACTAGCATTTTTAATATTTTTAAAATTGGTATTCTTGTTATTATTGTGGAGTAGCATAGTAAAGGCAATATATTTATATCTCATACATGGTACTGCCACAGTATTTTCTCCTTTAAAACCACCTGTACTTTCTTCCATAGAGCACAGAATTACCCTTTTTAATAATCTATTTTCTGACTTCTATACAATGAAAACATATACTGACAAATAGTGCTTGCATGAGGACTCTAGGACTCATGAGGACAACGTTTATCTTATGCTAATGATTTGTGAGGGCTCTCTACATTTGTAAATGTATGTTGTCTGCCAAGTTGTAATATGCAAGCTCTGTTTAAGGGCAAAGGGAGTTTCAGATTTTGTGTTACTTTCTTTAAATTTAAAATGACAGAGTGGTAAAACAATGACAGAATTTTCAGTTTTGGGTGGACTATTCATTTAAAATACTAGTCTGTTACTTTATCTCACTTGGTAGAGCATTGAGTTAGCAGCGCAAAGATTGTGGGGGCGATTCCCAGGGAACACATGTACTGATAAATTGTATACCTTGAATGCATTGTGTCACTTTGGATAAAGCTTCTGCCAAACGCATAAATGTAATTGAAAGTACTGTTAGTGGTTGAGTGGTCATTACTGACTTTAGCCAGTCTTTTGTCACTTTACATCTGTGCCAAAAAACATTATTACTGCTGTAAGTACAATCAATGTTTTTTTTTATTTGGAAGGTTTGTCGAAATGTTTAAGCACCTGAACCAAGTGAGATGACCTGACCTGCACTCTGACCCTTTGTCTTTGTAACGTTTTTTTAATAAACTAACAAACCATGTGCAGGAAATGAGAGTGTCAGCTTTAACCAAGATGGAGCATTCTGTAATCACCTGGCTACCAAGACCTCCAGCAGTGGGATGCTGTTGAGAAGTTGAATAGGTTTTTGATCCAAAGTTGATACGCTTATTTTAAGCAGAAAAAAAACAAATGTGCACCGGCACCTCTCTGGTGCCTCTTTACCTGAGGTCCGCTGTGGATGCCAAGAAGTTACATCATGATGAAACCATATTTTACAGAGGGCCTCTACAAGGTCAACCTTTGAAACATTTATGTTGCTCTACTTTTCTCCAAACCCTTGTCAGACATCTGAGAGATTCTACCAGAGGAATATAAGAGAACTAGAGAGAATGTGTGTTAGCTGAAGGAAGCAGATGGAACAAAGGCAGTCATTGTTATAGACTTGAATGTCACGTGCTTGAGGCGCAGGCTCTGCGTTTTACCTGTGCTTTGTGGCCAGGTAAGAACCATTTAAAACATGCTGTCAGCTTCTAACAAAATATTATTATACCCTAAAAGAAGATACTGTCTCTGCCAGAAGGCTCTGTTAGCAGCAACTGTGGGTGGGGGCACTGTGTGCACATAGACAACTACTACTCGCAGACTGATCCCTGGTGGTTTATCTTTAAGGACCTCACACTTTGCAGGTACATGTCTGCCTCTGCCTGTCCTTATCAGCTGTCCTGTGACATCTGCTTCTGTGTCTGAACAAGACCACTGGCAGTTCATTCATCTCTGCTGCAAGGCCAAAAAAAGTTTTAGTTTGTACTTCCAAAAAAAGAGTTTGTACTTCATATGTAGCCTGTGCATCCATATTTATGTATTCATTGTCACTACCTCAATGGGATAGCAGGAAGTTATTTGGGTTTCCTTTTGTTTCAAACAAAGTCTGAGGTACGTGCTTTGCTCAAGGGCAAAATGGTGATTCAGTGATTGCCCCCTGCAACTATTCTGTTATCAGATCATTTAAGTAATGGTTGACCCAAAAATGAACAATTTACCAAAAATGAACACACCGATCTCAAACCTTGAGCATATTTGACTGCATTTTGTTTTAGTTAGTGTGTAAACATAAATGTTATTTGACAGTAAATATCTTACTGTAATAGTTTTTTATGTATCGCTCTGTTAGTCACTTATAGCTATTGTATGGACCACACAATTGGACCACTATTATGATACAATTGAAAGAGCAGTGTCAACATTCTATTTTGTGTCATACGATCATAAAGGTTGAGATGCGTTGCAAGCTGTGATGCAGAGTCTGCAGTGGAAAAATGTAATTTGGACATCAGTACCAGTTGTTGTCATCAATCCACTTCCACAAATTTGGCTTAATTGCTTTCAAATGTGAACAGTACTGAAGTTCACGTGAACTGTGCACCAGACCCCCATTTTCAAGATGACTTCAGTGCTCAACTTTGGTGGGTCTAAAATGTTGTTGCCAGTTTGAGATCACTGATTAGGTTCACAGCCATGCTAAAGATCAGAACAAGGCTTCACTGCTGGAGTTCTGTGGAATTGAGTACCGATTTAGCAACATCCCATCTTGAAGTGCCAGAGCCCTGGTTGATCTGGAAGCCATGCTGAACTCTTGATCTAACAAGGCGCCACACAATTTATTAGAGAATTTAACACTTCTAATGTGCTCACTTGTTCCTGACACGTGTTGGAAGGCTGTGCTTAAGATAATTGCTGGTCTTATTACTGTTTAATGTGAACACACATTTTCCTTGTTAATTGTGGAACAAGAAGCTTAATTGGTCGGAAACCCCAAAATTGTGGAGATGTTAATTTCTTGTGCAGTTATGAGTTTCATTGTATAAACCAATGCATACCAATAAAACTATTGATTTGTGTAGCCTTTTCATATGACCCAAATATTTATTTGTGAGATCAAAATTTGCTTTGTTGTAGAATTTTATGTTTTATTAAAATTTGATTACTCAACGTGCATTTAGCTTATGGTCTTTTGTATTTGTTGATCATTTTTATGTCATATCTCAGTAAAGCACTTTTTTTATAATCTAAATGATTTATCTCAGATGGCAGAAAAATATCCTAATTTGTAAAAAATGCTGCTCATGTTTTTCTTTTCTACATTTTGCAAGACTTATTGAGAATGTTTTCCTTCCAAGAGTGAAAATTAATTCCAGCTCTCTGTTGAATGGCCTTCCACAGTGATGAATTGCGAAAAGAGGCTCGCCAGCTGAAAAAAGAGTTACTCGCGATCAAACAGCGAAGAGATGATGCTGTGAAAAAGGAGGAGGAGCTTGTCCAGGGTGAGTGTCTGTACCACATGATCACCAGTAGTTTGATTGACACTGTTTGAAATGATTTGGTAAAATTGTGTGTTCTTTAAAATGTTTTGGTTTTATTAAGTGAATACATATTTTATTTCTCACGCATGGGGTAATAAAAGTCTTTCAACCTCTCGCAAAATCAGCATGGACTTTTTAACTAGAGTTTTGTTTTTGTACATAGCAATGTTTTTTTAAATTTGGTAATACTTAACAATAAGTATCAGTTTGCTGACATTAATGCAGTAGCTAACATTTAATAACAGTGAACAGTACTTTTTTACTTTTTATTTTCTAATCATAATTTGTGGTGTGTCTGTGTTTTTATTCTTTGCTTTATTTTGTATTTAGTCTTGGCAAGAACGTTTATGAGATCCATTTTGTGACGTCTATACACAAGTTACTGCAATAAAGTTAAAGACTAGTGTCTAATATTGTTTTGTTTGCAAAGTCATGTCTGACTTATAGCAGTTTGACAACATTTCCTTCTAATATTTACTATGGCCATAGAAATATGACTCCCAGTGGACTTAAGCAAATATTTTTTCTCTACCCTCCCTAATTTCTGCAAATATCTGACTGTGTTGTCTGAAAAATCTGACATCTTTTAGTGAAGAAACTGACTGTTTACTTTCACTGTTAAAAGAAACCAGAGTAATGTAGAAATCTAGGTTGGACCTAGAGCTTTATCAGTTGTTACGACCACCATTATACTGTACCTGCCACAATTAACAGCATTTCTTTTAGGTCGTCTTCTGCCGTACAGCATCACTTGACTGAATGTAAACAATGTGACACTCAGTTGGCATTCACTGCATTCAGGAACACCATTGATAAGTTTGTGTGTTCTCTGGGAATCAGCTCATGATTTTAGCATTTCTAGTGTCATGCTGTACTAACTAAGCTACAGGAACACTAAACAATGCATTTCTGCATATATGTCAATATAAAAGGACGCAGTTGGCAATCATAATAGTCTAGTCAAATTCTTGTACGTCTTTCAAATCCAGAAAGCAGTTCTGGCTCTCTTCTGGTGTGGTGTACTTCCTGTGAGGATTACTGCATGCTTGAGATTTGCTCAGACGAACCTTTGACCTCTGCGGAGGGTTGCAATGGCCCTGTTGTATATCACTGTCTTCACATTGCGTGTTCTCAGGGGGCAAAGGTGTGTCCCCTCACAGTAGTCATTTTTAATGCCTGGAATTCTGTCATTCTGTCTAGAATGTGGTATTTACACTTGTAGCAGCCTTAGCATGTTTGAGGACTACTTGCTTTAGCTTTAGTTTTTTTTATTATAGAGAAAGAAAAGACTGTCTTGAATATTTTTTTTAGCTTTCTGCAATGAGATGTACCATATGAGCATGTATGTGTAGCATTATGTGTTATATTAACGTGCTTACATGGTAGCCTTGGCTAGTATTTGATGGTGTTTGCTAATGCTAGCGTTACTGTTATCATTGCTTTTATAGCGGTTTGAACAGCACTTAAAGTATCAGGTAACTTTACCTTCAGGTAACTTATCCAACAGTGTTTAAATCACAGCCATACAATAATACAAATAACATGACTTTTGAGTTTTTCCTGGTGAGCGGAAACAAGTTATTAAATCGAGAGCCATATCTACGGAATATCATAGCTATTTGGGGTGGGCTCTTTTGACTTGAACCAGTAATCAAAGTGACAACAATTTAACAGCTGCCTTTTTTTCTTCAGAATATTTGAAAATTCAGAAGTAGTTCTATGCTAATAAAGGTATTAAAAACGATTTACGTAACATTCTTTTAAAAAGCACTGGCTCTTCATTTGCCGCTATGACAGTTTCTTGACAAAACACTTCACTTGTGCCAGCATGGTGTTGACATTATCCACATTTTTGTGGGAAATGTGGAGCCGCCGGCCCTTTGTATGTGCAGCAGAAATTCAAATAAATAAAAATGGAAGTGTTACAAATCGCAATGCTGACAGAGACATGGTGTATTTTTAAGGCTGTCAGTTTTGGGTTTTGAATGGCTTTTGTGGTCAGTGTGAAAGATTTTTTGCTAAACTGCTAAAGCCATATATGAAATTGTGGCCGCTATGGAAAGATACCCTAATATTCGTGAATTTATTTAATTATTTACCAGAATGCAATTACAGTGGCAGGAATTCGGGTATGGCCTGTGCGCGTTTAGCTTGGACCTGACTTTCCCATTCAGATAGCCAGAAGAGTTTATGGACCGTTTGGAATAGGCATGTTCACCATGTACTTAGCAAATGCTTTCAAAATACCAAGGAAAACCAATAGAATGAGAAGCATTACTGGCTCGGTTTTATTATTTCTATTGATCTGTCAAGGATAAGCGCATTTAAAAATACACACACACACATAAAAAAAGGAAATAATTATAAACTACAATAATAAATAGAATAATTAAAACTGTATTTTCAGTGGGGCCTTTTTTTGTTTGAATTTGTTGGTGGTTCCACATAATGATAACCAATAATTTTCAATCTCAATGGGACTGTAATCGTTGCATTTTAAACCTACTTCCATCTCTGTGCTAAAGTGAAAGTTGGCTTTTTTGGCATTCAGTCATTGGGTTCCACCCCCTAATCTCAGTGTTTGGGTTTGAGTCCAGTTCTCTGGTGTATATGTCCACAGAGGCAACTTCAAGCTTTGTATTCGGTCCCAAAAGCAAACATTCCTACCCTCTCTTTAATAACAGCAGCCCGCTCTCTTGGCATCTGGTATCTTATTTTAGGAAGAAGCCAATTGTCTCCTCTGCAATTCACCGACCAAACTAGAAGACATTTGTACCTTTTTGAATTATTATTTTCGACAGTCATCTCTTCAATTTTCAAGACATAAATTATAGCATGTTCGTCTGGTCTGGTTTTCTCTTTCTTGGCATGGCTGTCATTTGTAAGAGCCAAAAATAAGACAAACATGCTAAAAACGCTGTCCGTTTATACCCACCCTAAATGATGTGGCAACATTCTTTCTACCACTCTGAGTTATTTATACAGGTTTTGCCTGTGTGCATAGGGTGTTTTATTTCAATGGAGCCTTGTCAGTCAAAACCAGTGATGTGGAAGAAAATTGTGAGGGAGTAATCTTAGAAAAGCATTTGCAAGTTATGCCATTTTTATATCAAAGCAATCCGAAGCATAATAGTGTCCTTTCAAAAAATATGAAGGTTGGTATTTCTAACTGTTTGACGTAAAGCCACATTTTATTTTGGTAGCTTTGAATTACGCTTAGGTTTTGTTAAGGCTTTGTTCTCTTTGGATCATTCATTGTTTTCGAACTAGAGCATATGTTTGTGGAATCTATTTGACATCAGAATTCAGTTCATTTAGTTAAATTAGTGTGAACACTGTTTTCCAGACATTGGTGGGCAGAAGTGCATGTCTGAAATGTCCTTCGCCAAGTATCTTGCATACTTCTCAACTCTTGCAGTTCATCCACTGTGGGATACTTTAATCAAAGGGACAAACACGAGTAACAAATGGATGCAATTTAGAACACCTGAAGCTTTAAATTGAAGCAGTTGGTTCTTTTGATTAAATTCACACTTCATAGCATTGAATTATGTAAAACTATGAAGAGCTGAGCTAAATCTCAAGTTCTCCAGCAGTCCAGCACTGGAGAGCTTGAGATTTAGCTCAGTTCTTCACAGTAAAGTTCTTCACATGTGAACTTGGAGAACATGCTGGAATTGATTGATGAGCCACAGTTAGCTTTGTGGACCATTGAAACTGTCCGTTTGTTCTTGACCAACAATCCACCTCCAAAACGATGAGGTGTTTGCTGTCCAAATCCACCCCCTGTTGCCGCTTACTTGATTTGTAGTTCTTTTTGGCCCAAGTGGCAGGAGAGGGGTGGAATGTTGTTAGAATAGCCGTCAAACTCAAAGACAGTACTTAGAAACACCAGCTGGAGTCGATGGAGTGTGCTGCTCTTGTAGGCCCTAAGGGCATCATCATTCAGCAGACTGCAAGTTGCGGACTGCAGCTGGGCCAAAGCACGAGCGTCAGACAAGCCGAGTAGAAGGCATCACTTTTTGCTTGCATAAATCAAAATGGAAAGGGTTTATACCAGCACTTTTCAGAAAGACGATTTCAATCACAGCTCCAAATCTGTGGCATTCGTAGACTGAATACCTCTGTAAATGAGTAATTGCATGGTTCCACTAGCTAATGACAGCCATTCTGTTCAAATAACCTGTTTGGCTCAAGTTTTATTTACTCAATTAAGTTCCACTCTACCTGAACATTACATCTCAGGTAAGTCCAGCCCATTCCATACAGAAATGTTTACAACTAAGGGATTTTCAAAGATGACAGTGTTCAGACAGATTTTTGTCTATGAGGCAGATAAATGGGTTTCAATTCCAGCTTCAGAAACAGATGCTTTGGAGGTTTTGTCAGGTTATTACTCCACAAGGTGGGTTTTATATGTAAATGCAAAAAAAGCATTCAAAACAGTTGTACTTTTTTAATATAATACAATTCTGTGTGAAGAATGATTAAATGTCGGTTGGGACTTGGGTAAGTTGGAAAATAAAAAGTTGTCATTATATGACAGACAGGATAATGGTTTGCATAGACAATGGGGGTTGGTTCTTTTTGGGAGTGCTCCTATAATCATGGAATTGACGTTCTGAAATTTTGGTTCACTTTTTATATGTACCAGAAACCTTGTTTGAAGGGCAGGAGTTTAAAAATGAGGGCTAGGTGATATCAGGTTCAGTTTCTTTGGAATTACATGCACTGATTGAAAAAAATAAGATCAGGAACATGTTTTAAAATGTTAATGGGTCGATTTTTATTTGAATTTTGTTATCGAACGTGATGGGTTTTTGGTGTATGGTGACAATATGCATGACTTGACGTGAATTCTATATGATTCAATCAGTTTTAGAAGCCTTACCACATAAAATCTTACATACTTCTTGAATGACACAATGGTGATCAAATTATGACAGTTTTCTTTGAGTGAACTGTGGCTTCTTGAAGTGTATTGCAGTGTAGTTGTAGATGACTTGTCAAATAAAGTATAAATATAAACAAAGTATAAAGTAAGGCAGCAGTATTTGTTCCCGCATTACATGCATGTGTTCAGCACGCACAAACTACCAAAAGAATGTGAACATTCTTGTACTTTGTTGTAATACATTTAATTCAGTCCTATCAAATCCATATCTTTCACAATCTGGACTACAGCCATGATAAACATGCTTTCAGCTCATATGGGCAGGGATGTTTTTTGTAGATTTGAAAAGTGCTCAATTTCTACACAGTCAATGTGTTTTAATAGTATTTGGCTCATTACGTCCTTTCTGTCTCTAGTTTTCTATTAGCTCATGCCACAGACTAAACATTTTTAAACATAGCCAGCTTCAGTCAGTAGCTTTCAGACTAACGCATGTCTCTCTCTCTCTCTCTCTCTCTCTCAGTTGCTGAATAACACATTTCCAGCCTTTCTTCAATGTGGTTTTCAGTACGCCATAAATACGAAAAAGTAAACAAATGTTCCATTTTCAGTGGAAAAAGATTTTTTGTTACATGACAGTGTTAACCTGAAATAAATCACCCATGCTGGAGCCCTCATCTGATGTAGTTTGTTCCTCCTGAGCTTGTAGTGTGAAGCATTCAGTCATAGTTGCCATGAAGGCAGGCGAAAGAAACATTGTATCTTTGGGGTAAACTGTGACATTACAGCCAGACCGTCTGAGCTGGAGAATTTGCAATGGCACATTAGTGGTGGTAGACACCAATGTCAACAGCCCAGCCTTTATATTATTTACTTTACCAATCCTTGTAATTGTAGCATGGTATTAGGAGAATATATTTTATTTTTACACACTTTTAAAGTTGGTGGGTGTAATTGCCTTATCACCTTCCTCTTGTATTCTATAGAAAGATGTTGAACTGTGTGAACTGTTCCTTATTGTATTACTAACTAAAAGTATTTATTGAGCATTAGTTTCTTTTATCATGTTGCCAAACTAGTGTTTCTGTGTAAACCTTAATAGATATCAAATGATGTTGTGCTTGCATAACACTGCTATTTCTTTTCTGTGAGCTTTCCAGAATATATGCTTTATATATATCGTGTGTGTTTCCATATAATTTTGGAAAAAATATGGACTTTATTAGCAAAGAAAGTCATCAGTACTTCTCCAAAAGACATATTTTGGCCTTTGCACTGATGAGGGTCTTAGGACTTCGGCATTGGCAAAAAGATTATTCATGGAAAGAAGTGGCCCTCAAGAGTCATCATCTTTATTGAAGTTTATAGCTGTATAAACTTTATGTATGTCATAGTTACGTCCATATGATATTAATAACGTCTACTCTGGAATTTAGCTATTTTTCTGTCCTTAAATCCTTTCAATCTAGCCACACTATTTTCAAATAATAGATATATTGATCCCAGAGGGGAAATTAATTACTCTTGTGTAGAGCATAATCACTTTTTTCTTCTTAAAGATGACAGTAAACCAGCCAATGAGGCAATGGCTGAGTACCTGGAGAGCAGGAAGAAGTATGTGGACATGAAGAAGGAGAAACTGAAGAAGGGGTCTGGTCGAGAGGCTCAGGTAGGTCAAAACTTGGAGAAACTTTTAACATTTACATTATTACTTTTGGCAGACACTTTTAACCAAAGCATTTTAGGTATACATTTTACCAGTTCACGCATTCGCCTTGGAAACAAACCCATGACATTTGGTTGAAAAATTAGTTTTTTCAAAGAAAACGTATTTGTTTTAGGGTCTGACTTTAAAAAGGACACAAGAGGTATGGCCTAGAATGTATTTAGTACACTGGTGCCCATGTAGGAGATGCAGGTTCAAACCTGTTGCAGTCCTGTTTTGCCTTTTCATATTTTTTTAAAATTGAAAAACGTAAAAATCTAAATAACATATTGTCTCTCTTGCCTGTAAAGACGCTCGCACTTTTGGAACGCTTTAAGTCCAAGCTGTCATCCGCTATCTCAGACGCTCCTAGTGTTCCTGAGGAATGCGTCGAGGAACTAGACGAGGATGACGACAAAGGCTGGTGAGTGGGATTAGCTTGGTTCTCTACACTGTTTTACTCATTCCTACAGAGGTTTAGTGCACTAATGGGCTTGCAGTTGTCTGTGATCAAATACATTCTCAATAACTCACACCTCATTGATTGTCCCAATGCACGGCTACTGTTTCACATTAGGTTAGCATAGCTATTTATTTGAACTAACATAGTGAAACGTTCATACTCTCTTCACATCAGACACAGCTGCTTGCCTTAAGTGTGCCTGAACCACCTCGCTCTCCAGCCAAGTAATGCGTTTGGCTCCGGGTTGCACTGACACCATTAGAACAGTATGCGGTGTTTGTTTTTGCTGTGCTGCAACAGCCACTTGTGGAGAAGTAGTTTTCTCAGCTGACTTAACTGAGTAAATAACTGCTTGAGCAGACGGAGGGCCCAGATGGAACGTGTCACACCCACCATACGCCAGACGAGCCAGCAGGGCCGTGGCACTCAAAGTGGCCCCAGCAGGGCACGTCAACCTGCAGTCAGGCGCATGCTGATTTTTTAACAGACAGTCATTACAAACCAGCACTCGGTGATTAGCCAGACTTGCCAAATACACTAGCATATACACTGTTGTGTTTTGAAAGCTAATGTTCCAGGATTTTAAATGGCTTTGCCAGCAAAGTCTTCTTGGGCAAGCAGCTTTACTTGACTTCACAGATATGGTCAGCAGTATGGCTATACTGGTTGACCAGCTAGAACTACATAAATCAGGCTGACCCAGCATATATTTATTTTGTAAAATTGTCATTTTTTTAGACATGTTCCAAGATTGACATTGAGCTAGAGATGTGTATTTTGTAATTGCTTGAGTACTGAACAGATAAATCAGCGAGACAGATCAAGTATCTGTGCTGCTACTTAGTTGTTGTCCATGTACATGTGTAGACAGATGTCCTTGGATATTGCAGACTAACAACAAATATTAATAATAATATAAATTTGAAAAAAATCCAGATTATTTGTATTTTTTGTTACCTTACTGGTAACGTTACAAATTTGTAGTACCGAGTACCGAGTATATTTCCAAATTGGTTTGACATATTCATTATACCGAGCTGCACTAATCTAGTGATTCGTTCTTGAATTGTACAGTGCCCTCACAGATAATATTGTAAATCATAAGTGTTAGGCTGTTACCATAAATGTCTTTGTTATAGGACATATTCTTGTCCTTTAGCGGCTTACATAATAATGAAGACAAAAATGAAATAACTAGCATGTTACAACGGTTTAACACACGCCACTTGATGAGCAAATATTAAGTCTGTTCGGTTTTGTTTTTGCACTCTGTTAAATAAGAAGACTAAACACTGTTCAGAATTTCTTCTTTGGCATTCTGTAGATCGGTGGTTCTCAGTCCAAATACCCCCTTTGATTAAATCAGACTTTCCAAGTACCACTTACTTACAGCTATGTTTCTTCTAATTTATCCAGTATTGAGCAACTGGATATAGCTTTAGGAACCATATGAAACACTTTAGCAATGTGTGGCAACCATCAGCAATACCTTAGCAACTGGCTTGAATACCCTACCAATGCCTAGTAACCATAGCCCATAACACCATAGCACTATATATTCTGTACACCCAAACATCAAGTTTTATAAAAACGTTCAGACAGGAAATGCGTATTACAGTTTGAAAGTCACTGCTTTTTATTTTGACCTGATCTGATGGAGCATTTCCATATAAGCAGGGGTGAGTGTGTTATTGACAGGCAGGATAACCTTCATGATGCTGCAGAATGAATCAGACTCGAGGGAGCATCATTCCTGATGCTGTATACGAGACACATGGTTATGACTTAGATTGTGCTGTAAAATACACAAATAGAATATCAATTAGATCTGCTTTAGTTAGTTTTTTTTCCCCTATAATCACACTGGCACATGATGGAGATGAATATGTGTGTAAGTACGGCCTCTGGGATGGCAGGATACTTACAAACTGATTTTGTTTATCCACATTTATAGCTTTTAGAATGAAAGATATGTTTTTCTATTTAATGAACTCCAATCTCAATTGGACATTACTCACAAGTGCATCACGCTGCACTTCTAGTTTTTCCGAGGATTACGGGAAGCAGGCTGGTAAATCATTCTGCTTTTTTCTGTCTCAGTTAAAACATATAGCTTCAGAGGTTTTTTATTGGGTCCTGCATAAACTACATATGCCCGATCCATAGATACAGTTCATTGAAATTCCAGGGTAGTTTTCCATTGGAAGCATTTTGAAGCAACTCTGTGGGTTGGATGCGCCCTGTCTTCACTTAACTGTGCGGTAGACGTCCGCTGCAGTAATTTTTCCTAGCGCAAACGCATTTGTAGAAAGGCCGTAAATCACAATCAAACGTAAATAATGTGGTTGAGCGCATGCCTCTGCGGAGAGTAATGGCTTTATGCTTGATTAATTATTGGTCTTAATGGTGTGCGAGAACGTGCTGCGGCCGCTGCAGTGATATGCTTGAGGATAAAGTGAGAATCTGTCAGGTAGTCGTCCTCCCTCTTCGCGTGGCGTGCCGATGCAGGGAAATGAATTCTGACGCTGTGTTTTTCTCCCTGCATTCTCTTTTCATCAAAGACCTCAAGCTTCTATCCAAATATATCCACTCAAATGCTCCAACAAATACCACATGTGAGAGCAAAGCGGGGTCACCGTCTAAGGGCAGGTATCTACGCACATTTTCTGTTAGTTACTTCAGCCTTGAGATGGACTGTCATTGCTGTCTTGGGACCCCCACCATGTTCTGAAGTCTCTGATGGCGGGCCCTAGCTGAGATCCTTGAGCCCAGTTTTTGAGAGGAGGGACGAGAGGCCCCCAGCACTAGATAAACAGCAGTGGGAAGTCTGTACCACTTTCTGAAGGTCTGGTGCACCCCGTGAACGGAACATGGGTTACAACAGGTCAGACACTGGAAGTCAAGTCTGGGCCAGATTGTAAACTATTCCATCTGTGTCTGCGTCTACAAAAACCCCTTTTGCCCAGGAGCCTGGGCCTCACTCCTTCCCTCCTCTCTTTCACAAAAGCGAAAGAAAAATAAATTCAGGAAGAGGCTTCCAAGGGCCTCCGCATCATGGCTTAACCCAAGCAGGAGCCCTTCCCTGATAAGAGCCCCAATCAAATGGTGGGATTTTTGCGCAAGCCATACATAACTCTGGGCGAGGAGTCCGACGGCCTGTCATCACAGAGACTGCTAGACAAATTATCAGAGTTGACTGCCTCGCGCGGCAGGAGTCCTACGAGTCTGCCAGAGTATAGCCATGACATTCTAGATGAGCTGTCACATCTCCTACGGACTTCAAATGGACACAAGCATGCACGCACACACTCAGTCGAATGCTTAAAAACGTGCAGACCCGCTTTATGTGTCTCTCTGGCCGAATCCAGGGGTTCTGTGAAGGCTCAAAAATAGCAGCATGGTGGATTACTTACCAAAGCGAGACTTTTGAGAGCCTCATAATTTTAAAGAGTAGACTGCTTCAGTTCTTAGTTCCTTTATGCATTCGTCTTGACTCAGACAACCAGCTCAATTTAAAAATCTTCCTTCAGCTCCTACAGTTACTTCCTGACACACTTCTGTGAAACCACCAAAAGTTGCACTGGATTGAATGACAGCCGGCAGTTGTTGAATTATTGAAATGTGTCGTCACATCTTGTTCATTCAAACCAGCTCTGGACTTTGGAGGCAAATGCATTCAGTATGATACCTGCTCTGTGGGTTTGGATACTTGGAGGGTTGTTTTTCCAGAATTTCTGTCCTTCACTAGAATAGCTCAAACAGGTGTAGAATGTCAGTTCCTTTTGCATCTTTCTTGGTTTAGATGATACCCCAGAGCCATGTCCATGATGTATAACAATGACCTGTTTCACCCCTACTGAAGTTTCTTTGTGGTTGACTCCATGTCTTGATTCTGACAGTTCCCCTGTAAGCCATCTTCTCAGTAGGAATTGTAGGTCAGCAGAGCAGAGGTGAGATGTGAATGCATTGGGCTTGCATCTTCTTAGTCCAGCTCCAAAATCTGTGCACTAAGTTTGACTTCAGGAATCTTAGGGGAACTTAAAAACTTTTAGTTGGAATTACCTGCTGTAGGGTTACGTCCTTGAAACTATTTCAAGTTTTCACAGCGTAAACTAATACACTATTAAAAACACTTCATTTTTGAAAAAGTTAAAAATATAAAGAAAATAAAACTTAACAACTTCAAAGGAATACAAATATTTCTCAATTAAGAAACATTGATACTAATTAAAGTAGATGCTTTCAGAGTTTGACTAAAAAGCAGGTTTGTACATGTTTTCTTATTTCTTTAGAACGTTCACTTGTGTTCATAAGATTTTTGTTTGTTTTTTTGTTTTTGTCTTGTTAGACTGTTCACATTGTTTACAATAACATTTCTCAATCCACATGCATATGTACGCATGGGCATTCTGAAGAAACCACTTCAGTCAGGCAGTGTTTGGTTACTGGATTAAATCATTACTGTACATATTGTTGAAATGCTGTTATCTTTGGTATCTTTATTTTGTATTGGCTAGCTATTGGTATCAAAGTACCAGAACTTTTGACGTCTCTATGACAAATTCCCATAATAAAGTGAACGCTTGCCTTTTCTAGTTTTCCTAATTTTTATATAAAAAAAGTGTTCAAAATTGTTGACAGTGTAAACTGTGCTGAAGTTCAGTAGTCTTCAGGAGTTTGGTGTACAACCTCTCAAGCAATGATTTTAGCCAGCAATGAGCTCTTCTTCTGATGCTGGTACTTTAGGAATGATCTGTGGAATGTTTTCTCTGGCTGATGGTTTCCTCTCCAGCCAAGCATATGAAAACTGATGAAAAGAAATGAAAGCTAGATATGTGTCTTTGTAGTATCTGTGGTGTATTAGTACCTCCTACTCCTGCTGTGGCAGAAGCTGATGATCAGCTGCTTGCTCGCAAACTGGCTGGCTGGCTTTTAGGGTTTACTATTCCTTTTGTCATCAAAATTCCTAAGAAAAGTGTTCACTTGTTTTTTGATTTCATAAAGAATAACAAAGATGCAACATGATGATAAACTCTTTTAATTAAGACATACAGTCATACAGACATACAATATGAATAGCAAGAATAACACATTTTATTAATCTTATCCTTGTAATATTCATATGCTAAGATGTCATCATAGTGGTAACCAAACCAAAAACCAAACTGCAATTTTGAAACTAGAGCTGCCATATAAAAAAGATACTGTTACAGTCAGGTTTTTAAACTTTGGTATTGTCATAGTACTGGGGTTGTTACTGGTACTTTTGAAAACTCTTGTACAATCAGTTAAAGATCTGGTCTTGTTATTTTCACTGTTTGTTCACCTAGTTAGTCACAGGGTCTGGATTTCAAACATGTCTTATGTGACCAGTGGTGAATTTGAAATAATAGATGTTTATATAATGTAATAATATCTTATCCCTACATTACAGTACAAAAACCATCATTTACTAAAAATATAATTATCTAGCCCTCATGTTACTCTGTTTGAGGGACAGACTAAAATTAAAAAGGTTATTTGCTGCATATCTTGTAGCTAAAGTCACGCTGAGCCAAATTTGACATCAGTGATGCCAAATGGCTTTAGATCTTGTGTGTTTCGTACCACACAAGTAGCAATGAGAGAATTTAGATTTTTGGATGAACTTTTCCTTTAAATTAGTTGGGACTGTTTGTGAAACTCTGCTCTGATCTGTTCCACTGGGAAAGTTCCACCACTTTTAAGACTGATTTTAATGATTTAGTGGCTCATGACTTGTGTTACTCTGTTCTTTTGAACTGAGCTCTGCTTCCCCTTTTGATTTAGGATGGCCCATGTTCTCCACTTTGATGAGCAAACCAGAAAGGTAAAAGATGCCAACATGCAAGACGAAGACACATTCGAGATCTACGATCCGCGCAACCCCGTCAACAAGAGGAGAAGAGAGGAGAGCAAGAAACTCATGAAGGAAAAGAAGGCCAGGAGGTGAGGCTCCTCAATTCCAACACAATTACTGGCATAACCTTCCTGGCTAAAGTGACTCCAACCAATAGCAGAAACCATCTCTAGCTGTGAAGATACTTAATGGTCGTTCCATGTGCAGAGACTTAAAAATGGGGGACATCTACAGACAGTCTATTTAAAATAAGACAGTGTTTGCAGTTCCTGACTGTTTTATTATTTTTGTCTGCTAACAATGGAAATGCTTGTAAAGGTATACATTTTTGACAGTTTATTGTTTTTATTCTGAAAAGGCAGAAAAGGCAACTTCATTTCTAAATGCATTTTTTCCTGTATTTCAGTCAAAATTTAAAAACAAGTTTGTCAAAATTTTTACAGTAAAAATAAAAGTCATTATTTCTAACATTTAAGTATTGTTCTGCACTTTGTGGCCTCTTTTAAATATCTCAAAACTATTAATTTTTTTTATGTTTAAATATACAGACATGGTCTGAGACCTCATTAAAAATGCGGAATTCAAAAACCTGGAAACAAACATTTTTTGACAATCCTGAAATCTCAAAGACATGTGTAAAGTAAAACAAACAGAAGCAAATTAGTGACATTGAACATGTCAGCTTCTTCATCCAAATGGTTAGATTACATGGATCAGCAGGTTGTAAATGATATAATGACAGCTTAATGGTAATTGACTGTTGTGGTAAGGCTTGGGAAGAAGTGGATGCTGACTTTGGACCTCAGAGAACCTGATTCAGATAGCATTGAGTATCTCCAGTCCACCTTACCATCGTAAAAAGAAGCTCTTCTGCAGAAACACCAACGTGCTGAAACTACGTTCATTGCACATCTGCCCTGAATCGAGCAAGAAACAGTATAAGCCTCACAGTTCAACCTGTCCGTTAAATACCCAGAGTAATGCAAGACGCACATGTCTATAGTGAAATAAACCAGCTCAAAGAGTTCATGATATATCCTCCAGCCGTACTTTAAAAATACTGTTTCATGGAGCATCAAGCATCAAATATGATGGATGAACATCCAACAACCTAGTTGATTAGTTCATTCATGATCTCATTCAACCTACGTGGACAAGACTCAACTTGATTCCCTCATCAACTGCTCCTCCATAAATCCAATACAAGTCATCACCAAAATCAATCTTCTTGTTATATTTAGTAACTGTCCCAAGTATGTAAATGGTGTCATGACGTTTTGAAATTGCAGACCCAACGGTTTTATAAAACTCCCTCCTAGAGAAAGTCAAAGCGCTGGTAGCTGTACTGGCTTTGTTGCATCTCACCTGGTTTAAATTTGCAGTGGCTTTGGCCATGCGGCTCTTATGGTGTAACATTAACTCTCTTCCTGTTCCATATGAAAATTTAAGCGTGATCCCAGAGGAGCAGTAAAAGGTTGCACGCTGGCCAAACTGTGCTGCTGGTCGGGCATACTCGTGGTAGATCATTCAGACTAAACCGCAGTCAGCCGAAATCATCAGTAGCCGCTGAACTCTGCGCCTTGGTAACCAAATTTTAAACGAATGCGAAAATGATAAGAACTTTTTATTGTCTTGCTATCATTTAAAATAAGTTTTTTCATTTGAAAGGTTGGTGAATGGCTATATAAATGGGGATCTGCAAGAATATTATTGTTTTACATTTCTATTTTGTTTCGATTTTCAAATAATTATTTACTTCAGTTTTTGTTTTTCAGTTAATTTTATTTTTTATTTTTTTTACTTTAGACTTTCTACTAACTGTAAGTAACTTTAAGTAAATTTTTTAGAGATTATTTTTCTAGAACAAGAACATTCCTCCCCCTTATACCACCTGCTGATGACTAGCAAATAATATATCACAGTCAAGTGTGCCATCCCTGCTTCCTGTTTTAGTTTAAATAGAGTCTTTAAAGTAATGTGACCCCACCTCCATCTGACTTTTCATAGTCTCACTTTCTCAGGTTGTTGGTGTGAAAAGGCTCTCCCTTTTGACTTTCAACTTTCTTCTGGCAAGTAACACAACTCCTGGCACCACGATTTCGAGGTTGAAGATGACAAGACAATGCCATTCTCGCACAGCAACACAGAAAAACACTTAACATTCTTACTTGCCTCCAGCCAAGATACCAAATACCCATCATTACTGCTGGTCACATGACTGTGGCAGATTAAATGGACCTGTAATGCCATTATCTAACTCACTATCTCCCTCTGCCCTTGTGAATGAGCTCTAATAATAGCATGTTTAATCCTCTGTCTCCTGTACAAGAACAAGGTGAAATCCTCACACTCTAGATCCTCTTGTTACCACTTTGATGAACCTTTCCACTATAGGAAAAACTTTATACATGTTTGCTTTCCTTTGAAACTATTGTCTTTCCAGGGTCATTTTTCCACCAGATCTATACCTATTCATGTCCTTATATTATATTGTGTTCATTTTTATTATTAATGAAAATAAAACATTTTTGTTAGCTGAAAAATATAACCTACCATACATAGATATTCTCCTGTACCATACCGCTCCTTGAAGTTCTTAGGCAGCCTTCATGTGTGGTTCTCAACACTGATACGTTGTCATGGATCATCTGTTTGACAGAAGAGTCTATTGATATAAGAAACACAATTAGGTGGGGGAAAGAGAGCTCTTAGAAATATGCAGTTCTTCATTCCACTGAAGAGTCCACTTGTAGAAGTAAATGTGTTATTACCCAATGAAGTGAGTCATGTGCCAGATGGTAATTATTTTAATCTAAACATGGAGTCTAGTCTGTGTCTAGTATGTGTCTCATCCACTGTAGACTGATAACCATCAAATAAAGACCCTCTTAAAGTAATACTTTGTATTAAAAAACAGCTCAAACCAACCTATAATGGTCAGGCTGTTCCATTCGCTGGATTTAGAGAGGCACTAACTGGTCACACAGGCTTGGCCTGGCTGGGAGACCAGCTACAACAGCTAAGAGCAGCCAACCAGCCTTTAATAGCTGGGTAATATATAACTATTGTGTTGTTCCACAATAGAAAAAAACTATAGCTGTCAAGCTCCAAAAAAAAAAACACCATAATATCATAATAGTGATACAAATGACTAACCAATAAGTAACTTATGTAACCAATAAGTTATTCACAAAACCTTTATTCTTTTCAACAACAGCATCAATTTTTTTTAGTTTGGCATTATAAATAGCTACCTCTGTGGGTCCAGTTGGGTGGGATTTCCCTTGATTCCATTACAGCTAATCCAAAATGGCCATTATTAAAAACATTCATCAGACATAATTAAGAAACTGTCACTAGAAGGTAATCTCTCTGCAACAGCAGTGGTGGCAACCCCGCAGGTCACCACGGGTGAAATCTAATAGTTTGTAAAGATTGAACCATCAACAAAAACACATTCATTTCCTGCTGTACTAACCAGACCGCTGGATTCATGGTAAACTGCTCACAAAGTCCTTGGTACTGAAGGAATTTGACGAGACCGATCTGGAATGAATATTATTTCCCAAACTTTTTAAAGCATTGAAAGGAACCAGTCAAAACAATAAATTAAGCCAAGCCAAGACCAAGGTTAAACTCTAAAAAGGAAACCTCAGGAATATTTTACCTCGGACTAAACGACATTTTGCATTGAATTACACCCTAAATGGTTGTTGTCTAACCTTGCAGTTTGAGTCTATAATAATATTTCCATTTAAGGTCTGTCTGAATTTATTCCCTAATGTTTGAGAAAAATTAAACTGCGGGTAAATAAAAAAACCTGGATAAACAATTAATGAACAATGGTTGCTATGTAATTAATAAATATGTACATTAATATATATTATTTCTGGAATTATGTCTCAGAGGAGATGTTTGAAATCACTTTTTATACCTTAGTCCTGATATTGGCCTCCCTCTTGCAAATTTCTCAACCTGCGTCTCTCTGCAATACTTGTGTAAATACCCAACTCTAGATGTCTCCACTAAGCCATCTTTCAGCTCTGAGCACTGCAGTACAAACATTAGTAAGTCTCCTACCCTGTATTGTCGCCAGACACCATCATGGTTTTAAAGATCTGCTTTCTTGTACAGGTGCTACTGATAATTTGCAGTAGGCTTCAGTTGAGCAATGAAAGCTCACTGATTTCATGTGGTATAATGGCATGAGTTATTTTTCAGTGTTACTGTCATCAGATCGAGATGAGATCAACCTAAATGTTGCCATGGATACATTGCTCAGAGCTTGTAATATTGTACCTGGATTGGAAGCTGTTGAAAGGTGTGAATCCTACTGAGATCAAATTTCACTGAAAATCCTGTTACGCCTTTTGTATCATAAGACTGTCTGGGTTTTGCTGGATGAAGTAAAGCAAAAACTGTGAAATGCAATACTATGTAAGCATTTTATTTAGGACAGTTCTGTAGATTTGTTTTGTGGATTTGCATAAATTTCAGCCAAGCAGAGCACATCATTGATGGCCCAATTTCTCATCATTCTTGCTATTTATTCAGGGATTTCAAACAATTCTTTGGTAAAGTTGTATGTAGCATTTGGATGACAAACTATTTAGGTACTATTGAGTAAGTATAAAATGTGATGTTCTTGTGCATGTAGATATATGAAATATTTTTAGTACATTTTATACTTTAAGTATTTTTTTTATTACTAAAAGTGTAGGAGGACTGATTTGACTACATCATTTGCAATGCCTTATGTAAGTGGTTACCATTGAAATATGTTTCCTTAATTCCCATTCAAAAACTAAATGCTGCCCTCCGATTGGTGAATATTGTTTTCAGAATTATGGGTAGTGTAGTACTTCAGGTTTCTGAGTAATCATCTATCGAAGAATACGGCATTATATCACTAAACCTTGATGCCCATGGTTGGTTTGTCCTGAAAGATTTACACAATAATTTTTAACATCTATTTCCTTTAAAAGGAAAATAAGATTTTTATCTCCAGAACCCTACAGTTGCACTCAATTAATGACTAGATCATGCTCGTTTCTCTCACAAGGTTTTGAAGTGAGAGAACTCACTGGTGGTTTTCATGACTCTTTAGTGCTCTGGGCAGATTAGCCTCAGAAGTATGTAACCTGCATGGCCGGTGTGCAGTGGACCGAGCCCCAGGTCAAAGGATAAAGAAGGCTGATGGTCAGGAAACAACTGTCTGCTTATCTGCTATTGGCTGTTGAGGAAACACCTTAATTTGTACATTGCCGGCTTCTCTCCACACATTTTTGTTCATGTTCACTCAGGCACTTCCAAGCCTTCTGCCGAGCTTCTCGTCTTTCTTCTATGACTCTGTCTCATTGATTCCTTAAAGAAAGGGCAGCTGTTCTTTTTGTTTCCATTTCTTGTTATTTTACAAAAGCACATGCAACATCAGTAAAACATTGCCCAGACAAGGCAGATTTGTTTTATTTGTTAACTTGTAAGCTTGAAAAAGTCATTTGATTTCATACAGATATAGTTAATGGACGCTAGGAAATTACATGTAAATCTTGCTAGACTTCATGGAACATGGGGCACAATATCAAGTCACAGCCTTTTATGGAGGACAGATATGAAAGTCTGAGGGACAAAAGAAAGACACACAAGCTGTCCAGAATCTGTACCTGCCAACTTGCTTTAGCTTTCATTGTGTTTTTACACCCACATAGGTACATTGATTCTGGTCTGCTGCTTCCATTGCTTCAGTTACATCATATATGAATATCAAATCTGATTAATTTCTCCTCTTTACACTGACTCTAGAAATCCACCCTCAAATGTGGTAAATACAGAATTTCATAGCCAGACATCTAAACCTGCACTGTTGTTTCATGACTACATATGAACCCCCACCCTCAAAAAACACAATGGTGGACATCTTTACTGTCATTGCCCCATTTACATGAACTGTTGTTCATTTTTAAACTGAGATGTAAATTTTATGAAGGGCCAAATCATTGCACAAAAGTTACATGTATGGTGTAGGTTTTGGAGACCTTTGTGCTTTAGGTGCCCGGGACATCCCCCGCAGCATGTGCTCACAGGAGAAGACAGCAGGGTTCCTCACCCTTTCCTGTCCTGTTTTAATGCTCACTGCTGGTTCGTCCTTTCAAGTTAAGTTATTGCCTATTGATTTGCTGTACAATTAATCTACCAAAACAGTAAAGCATATAATTCAAGGTGACCTGCCTGAACAGTTTAACTGTCTCAATTTACGAGTCTGTGATTCAACCATCATCTACTTAGCTCATGTCACTCCAAATATATATGTTACTTTTTCTATGAAGTAGTCAGCTTCAGTTTCTCTTTTCAGTGCAGTTAAGTGGAGGATGACAACAGACAGACAAGTTCCAAAAAAGGAGAAATAGAACCAATAAAGTACAGGGGTTGGACAATGAAACTGAAACACTGGCCAATTTAGTGTTGGAGGTTTCATGGCTAAATTTGACCAACCTGGTGGCCAATCTTTATTGATTGCACATTCCACCAGTAAGAGCAGAGTGTGAAGGTTTAATTAGCAGAGTAATAGCACAGTTTTGTTTAAAATATTGTAATGCACACAACATTATGGGTGACATATCAGAATTCAAAAGAGGACAAATTGTTGGTGCATGTCTCGCTGGTGTATCTGTAACTAAGACAGCAAGTCTTTGTGATGTATCAAGAGCCACGGTATCCAGGGTAAAGTCAGCATACCACCAAAAAGATGAACCACATCCAACAGGAGTAACTGTGGATGCAAGACGAAGCTGTCTAAAAGGGATGTCCAGGTGCTAACCCGGATTGTATCCAAAAAACATAAAACCACAGCTGCCCAACTCACTGCAGAATTAAATGTGCACGTCAACTCTCCTGTTTCCACCAAAACTGTCCGTCGGGAGCTCCACAGGGTCAATGTACATGGCCGGGCTGCTATAGCCAAACCTTTGGTCACTCGTGCCAATGCCAAACGTCGGTTTCAATGGTGCCAGCAGCGAAAAACATGGGCTGTGGACAATGTGAAACATGTATTGTTCTCTGATGAGTCCACCTTCACTGTCTTTCCCACATCCGGGAGAGTTACGGTGTGGAGAAGCCCCAAAGAAGCGTACCACCCAGACTATTGCATGCCCAGAGTAAAGCATGGGGGTGGATCAGTGATGGTTTAGGCTGCAATCATGGCATTCCCTAGGCCCAATACTTGTGCTAGATGGCCGCGTCACTGCCAAGGACTACCGAACCATTCTGGAGGACCATGTGCACCCAATGGTTCAAACATTGTATCCTGAAGGCAGTGCCGTGTATCAGGATGATAATG